>JARGYV010057186.1:0-16762 GCA_029532675.1 Ornithodoros moubata | reverse complement strand
AACGCAGGTCTTAATTCCCGCCATTACTACGTTGAAAAGGAGTGGACTCAGCACGCTGCCTTGTGGCACTCCCTGGGAAACCACAAACCTCTCGGATCGCGTCCCAAATATCGCGCTGGGGTAATATATTTCTGCGGTCCTTTGTTACATCGTTTTGGGCAGTTTACCTCAACATCTGCTCAAAAAAAGAAAGAAATGCGTCAATACGCTCCCAAAAACTTCCGTGTACAGTTTTAGAGCCAGGGGCCCAATAACAGCGTAGAAAAATGAGCCCATGGATACAGAAACCAAACTCTCTGTTCGCACGCCATCCAGTGATCTCAGGAGCCAATGATAACATGCGAACCTTTGTAACGTCAGTGTGTCATGCGATTTCTTTTTTCAAGGGTTGTTATCTTTGGAACTACGGCAAGTTTTCCCTCGCCATTCCGGGGTTCGGCGGTACAACATGGTGTAATGCGACGCATTTGACGGTGTATCACAACCTCTTTAACAATTAGAGGACCAAACTATGACGTCACTGTAACGCGACGAGACGGCTTGCCTGCTATGGGTATATAAATGTCTGCCATGAGCGAAGAAAAGTAAGCTATCACATGGGGCTAACCAGTGTGAGTGCGCGCTAAAACCTGTTTAAGTGCTGGAAAGGTTACCTAATGCGACGTTTAGGGAGAATAAGTGCCCCTGCATAATGTCAACTGGTGAGTCTATCGACACATTTCGGTGGCAGAAACAGAGAAACTGGGGCCGTGCTCAACGGTACGCCTTCATATGTTTCCACAGTCGTGGCACGTAAATAATAAAGGCTTACGCAATGGCGGCAGTTCCGCTGAGAGTGTAGCTTGGCACGGAGCACCTGGGAAGGGATTACGGAACTTGCTATCTGGTATGATGTGAACATGCTCACTGTGTTAAGTGATTAGCCCTAGTTGATTAGCGCCGAATGCCCGTCGTCGTACTGAAGATGACCGTTCCTCGTAAACAACACTGGTGCAGCTAACTTGTTCGCGAACCCGCTGCTATAGCTGCCCCTGTAAACCACGATCTGGCGATTACAGACAGGCGTGTCCAGTACAATACCTTGTATACGTGAGGCATATGAAGTGACCTCTAGACGACCTTTGTGCGGCGAGATTCATGACATCCAACGAAACATAATTTCACCGCCCTGAGACATCCACAGAACACGTCTTTATTTTAAGACGTGTCGCACACCTCGCGGCAGCGCATAAATGTAACGCATCCCGTGGCGTTGTCCATCTTGTCTAACCTAAGCCACCCAGCAGGCGACTGGTGCACAGCTGTAAAACGTGCTACTGTGTTTCCTGTCCGTGCCTCGCCGGTTGGAAAAGGAATCAAGCTGCAAAGAACCTCCCGTCGTGCTGAACGCTCCAGGTGTCCTCCATGTCACTGCACTGCATAGGACGCCACCCTCGCTGCAAAACATCACATATAGTCGCCACTATCGTGACATATGTAATGTGCCGTTGGTCTTCACCGGGGAAACACCGGCACGACTTTTCACTGCACAAGTACAGCTATTATCGAGGCATCGAGAAGCCTGATATTTGCATCGGAATCCATGTTCGGCGGCCCACACGCGGCGCTGTTCAATATGCTGCATATAGACCACTGCAGGGGGACATTTCGTGAATAGGAGACAGATGTGCTGCGTTTGATGTGTGCAATCGCGAATAATCCACGAATACGTCATCCCGAATCGTAAAGGCAGCCGGCTACTTAGCATGGACGATCCGGTTTAGACAGATTGCAAACTTGACCACCAGCGCGGACGGCGGTCAATTGCGGCGAATCTTTCGTGGCGTTTTAGAATGTTGAAAGACAAATTGGTCTCTTGAGAGATAGGTTATGCACATAGAGTACGTGATATGGGTTCGAATCGGGCAAATTTCATATGACAGGCGCTATGCGAATGACCTCGTATAATGTATGCCGTGATGGCGCGAAGATAGCGAAGTTTCCGTAGTGTCCCATTGATACCAACACGCTTTTGTGAAGGATCGCTGAAGCCTTTTGTACTGCCTGATTGCAGCTCTTTATTTCTCGTCTGTTTAAGAGCATTGGCATATTGATGATGACAAATTTGTGACTTAATGCCGAGACAACTGGACAATCAGTATCTGGGCAGGGCTGATTGATTTGAATCGGACTAATTGGCCTAATTAATTTGTACTATCTCAGAAATCTTCAGCGTGTTCCAAAACAATAATAACAAGGCTTTCGCGAGGTTTGAGGATATCAAGAACGCCAAGATGATAATAGCAGTGTTATTGGAAACTGACGGTGAAACAGTTCCCTGTCGCAGTGATTTCGGTATATATGCCCCGTTTAGTGAGAACTTGATGAAGGTAAACTAAAAGCAACACACACAAAAAAGTGGCGGTTAAAGAATTTCAATAAATGAATCATAGAGTAACAATTAACAATACACAGCTTACAGAGCTAATCTTGACTGTAGATACGTGTGCCTCGTGCATAGACAGGAGGAGCTCCAAAGCTTACGTCCCTTGGTATGGGCGCAGAAAACAGACGAACACAGGAAATAAAAAGCAGCTGAGGTTTTCAGTTTCAAAATTTACAACTTTTGAGTCCCTCTGTTCGTCCCTTTTCTGTGCCCATAGTTAGTTAGCCAGTCAACCAGCTAGCCTACATGTCTGTGCCATTTTATCAGACAGGATGAGCCAGTGTGCAATACTCCTACACTCTAAAAACAGTACTTCACCGCATAACACGGCGATGACCAATCGCGATTTCGAATGATATCTTTTCCAGACCCTATTTTCTCGAAACGGTGAGCGTACGCCTTTTTTGTGACACTTATGCAGTGCATACGTGTCACAGAAAAGGCGTACGCCCACCGTTTGCAGCAAGTGGCGTCGCTGAAAGGTATCATTCGGAACGGCGATTGGTCATCGCCGTGTCATGCGGTGAAGTTCTGTTTTTAGAGAGTGTATGCTCACGTCAACGCTTAGCGTAGCGAGATCAACATAAAGCTTCATCTCTTTGAAGACACCACCTTCGGATTACATAATAAACGTATGCACATGATTCAGTGTCGCGAGCACTTTCCTCTCGACTTTGAGGAAACTACGACATCGTGCATTAGCAAGTGTCATGAAGGAAATCCAGCGAAAACAGCTTTGCAAGCGTGAAATAGCATCTAACGTGAAGGTTTACAAATGTGTGAGAACACGTCAAGGCCAGCGTATGGGTGCGGCGTTAGAAGAGATCAAAGACGCTTTGGAGGAGCAGAAAACCTTCGACCGCGTGCTGAGAGCCGACGGTGACTACAAGAGAATCTGACATCAGGGTCGATGAACACTATCCAACTAATTTACGGCGGTGCGCACGCGAGAATGTCTTCACAAGCGGTAGAAGCCTCGACCACCCTGTCTGATTCCCACATCATGCAGACTGCCGCGCTACAGGGCTGTAATTTTCGCGGGGGGACGGCTAGTGTCATTCAGTCTGTCAGTTTCACTTTTATACGAGACACCTATAAGGCACGCATATCGGCGAATATCGTTCTTTCGTGCTTGTATGTTCCCGCTTTGTCTGCGAATGACCCGAGGAGACTTCCAAGTAATGGTGCTTAAGTTGTTCTCCGCGATGTGTGGCTATGGAGTGCTTTTTTTTTCTCTCTCTCTCTCTCTCTCTTGCTTTCTCGCACGAAGATATGAAACGCAAAGTTGTACTCGGGTCTAAGTGTTGGTCACCAGCTTGTGGAGCGGAGAAGAAGAAGATGAACAAAAATAAATAAAACAGTGTACATTTCAGCGCTGGTGGCTTTGTACTGGTCGTGGGCCGAAACTATGCCCCCCAAAATTTACGCGTATGCGTATACTAGTCGCCTTGCCGGGAATGCACCGACGGCCACTCCTGGTTCACGAAAGTTTCATAGAAATGAACCATGTTCTATCACGTTACCTAATTACACACACTGCCGATCAGTCTCAAAGAAGTGGGGACCGTACATCGCGCAAAGAAACCAAGTTTCTTGACATCCTCGTTTAATGACGACGCAAATTGTGTACTACGCACTACAGGAATTTGTCAAAGGGGTTTGTCCAATTCAGCGTAACGGTACATCGTCTGTTCGACCTAGCTTTTCTTCGTGTTCCTCCAAAAAGCAGACGAACAGGGCCATGAGTGGGCGCATACAATCTGGCTGACCATCTCGCCGTGCGACAAGTTAATTACAAGTGCGCCCATGTACGACATTGCGTGAAGACGAAATGCCGGCCAGCGACGCATAAGTAGCAACGCACAAGCGAAAGAAAGTTGTGGAACCGCCGTGGCCACATAGTTATTCGAGCGGGCCCGGGCAAAAAGGAAGCCTGCACGTGCTGCAAGCGACGCAAGGGCAGTATGGCACGGACTGCCGATTCCCCAGTTTTGGGATATCGTCGCGATCAATTCTGCCGTCGTTGTCGGCGCCCTTTGTAGGGTGAGTACGCGGAAGAGTTGTGTGCCACATATTTTGAGGTAAGGCGCGGAATCCAGGTGGCTTTAGTGGTCGGATTTTGGCCGGCCAGCCAGCCTCCGTTAATAGGCCTTCAACGGCGTTGCTGTAGTAGGGAAAATAGGCGTGAAAAATAAAGAAATAAAAGAGTCCGTTTCATGTTGCGAAGTTTCGCCGAGTTAAGCTTACGAAGCGCTTTGTGCATTGCCAAAGATACTGAAATTCATAGATAGAATTGTTCTCAATTGTTCTCTTGCAGGTTTTATCCTGAGAACAAATTTTTGAACAATATCCGGAGTTCAGGTTTTAACAGGCCCAGTTGTTGGAGTTGGAGTTGGAAAAAGGAAAAAAATGGAGAGGTTGGTTGCCCCAGTGGGAACCGGCTACTCGCAACAATCGCAACGCAACAGAATCGATTGAAAGGATAGATTGAATGAAGGTTTGCGATGGCTGCGATCAACTCTCTTTTACGACGAAAGCCGTCGTAAATGCAGTTCTTGCAGGCGTCAAGAGCCACAGCTCATTGAATGGTTGTTCAGTCTACGTGATGCTGTGTGACCTTGATACGCATTTGTGCCAACTTTATCTGCCAGCCCCTCTGTGGAATCGCTGACAACATGTCGTGTAGAACGTGTAAAAGGTTAGAGGGCATTCGCCCGCTTCTAGTTAGCTCTTTCACTGAGTATGAATTTGCTGCTCCAGAGCTAAAACCTTCCCGGTGATATTTCGCAATGTAATTGCTTTTGCTACTGTCGCCCTCCGCTCAGACTCCGGTAATATCCACATAAAGTGCACCACACACACGTAACAGAAACACATTGGTATTCGTTTCGCCTTAAGTGTATGCGCGCCTTTCCTAGCAAGGACGTGCTGTGCGAACAAACAGACCGAGCGTCGTCCGAAATGCGAGCCTTCGGTATGCCCACTCCTGTGGAAAATTTCATCCGCAAAATTCTGTGTACAGGATGCCTGAGCTACCAAGAAGAGTCGCGGAACAGCAAAACCCGTGCAAGGGTGTTTGGCCGAAGCCCTCCTCAAGGACTATCGTGACAGGCAATTGTTTCCGTTACGAGCAGGTAATTTCAGCAGCACGGGTGCAAGCGGCGCCTTCGGTTTGGAAAGATATGTGCGTTTTTCCTCTCAGTCATGTCTCTGCAACTCTAACAAAATGCACCGCACCCACTGCGATAAGAAGGGCCCGTCGCTCTGAATTTTGTTGGACGCGTGACAGTGGACGCGCAATATGGTATTGGCAAGCCTGGTCACCCCGTTCGCTCAATGTCGAAGCTCGGGCCCGCCACGAAAAAGCTGTGCCCAATTGTTACACTGTATCACGACTTGTCGAAGCATTAAACCCTACTTCGTAAAAATAGTAACGAAGTAAATAGCAATAATAGTAAGAAAGGGACAGCCAGCAAAAACCATTATTATTAAAACCAAAATCATTAGCGGACCGGTACTGCACAAAGAACTTATGTTTAGTGAACATGTTATGAATAGCAGAAAAGCCTTTTTCTCTCTTATCGTCAATAGATACGTGGTGAAAATTAAGGGGTGATAGAACTGATCACTGTCCAATCACGAAACTGCTGCTGCTTGCCAGTAACGTTGCTGTCGTACTGCCATCATCAGGACCATCTTCTCTTAAGTTTTCTATTTCTTTTCATTTGTTTATTGCATAGTAGGCCTTTTTGTACAATACAGTGTCGGTGTAATATACTTACGGTACAATACACTTAGAGAAAATGGGGCCAAAATGTTCCACTTTTGTAGCACATCCAGCGTAAAACAGATGATGTTGTGGCTGCGGAGTTAACAGAAGAAAAATAAAAAAGGCGGAATAATCGCATTTCGTTTGAGAGTCTTCTCCACCGTTGGAGCGCGTCACGCCGACGCCATTATATTGTGTGCCAGGCGTCCACTCACCTTCATCGACCAACAATGGACGATTTCGCAGATGGACTATCTCGGTTCGTGTTCCTTAATGGGACCAAAACAGCGCAGCTCCTAAACCACACTGGCACCAAGAATGTGCACGAGTTATTGTGTATTTTTTTGTCACTCTTTTTCTGTGCCAGTGACATAATGCCAGGTGGATGTCTGTCGGTGTATTCTTCTAGAGCGGATATTGTTACAGACCTAGAGACCTAGCGCAGTTTATTAGTTGGACTGTGTCACTCGACCATGTCACCGGCCGCCGGCGAGCGCACGAAGTTTTCCTCGCTGCGGAATTAAGGTTATCTTTCTGGCCTGGGCGGGATAGGGTATCGCGTTGCAATGCGCCGATAAGGCATCTCGAGCCTGCTCGCCTTTTCGAGAGGAACTCCAATCTAGTTCCGATGGCGGCCCAGTTGAGAGCCTCACGTGGATTTTTACGCGCACTTAGTCATTCGTGCAGCGAATGTTGAGTAGTATACCGCTGTACCGCAAAGTCTCTCTGCAAACGTTTTGACCCTGTCCTCATTCTCTTGATAAAGATGCCATGAAATTTGAGATATATATCTAGATATACTTTTCTTTTTCTTCCTCTGTCTCTCTCTATGTCGTGGCACATCGTTTCCTCTGCAAACAGCTTTGTCGTCTTGTGGGAATTTTTTTCCCCTCCGTTTCTGTGGGGTCTGCAGAATGGTCCAAGGAGGATGGGTTACACGAACAGTTTTGCAGAAGGCTTTATAAATGGCACGTCAGGCATGACGGTCAACTAAGTTTTCTATCGGAAAGTAATAAAAAGTGAAATAAAGTGAAAAAGAGAGAGGGAGTACGGAGGAACGAAACGTGGTAAGGTTACACGGATTTATAGCGTAACAAAGGGCTGGAGCATTTGTAGAATGCCTCAGAGAGCGACGGCTAGTAATAATGGGAACAATCTACGATTATTGATGCGAGGTTTGTCCCTAAGTAAATATAGGCACGTCAAAGTACCGTGTCCTCTGATACTGGGGAACGGAACTACTGTAATGTCAGTGAGTATCGCCGTACTACTCAGACAAGGTTTAGCGTACCATCAGGGCGTGCATTGTAGCACGACAGGCTCTACGTCATGCGAAAGGTGCTGACATAATTTAGAACACAAGTGAAACTTCTGAACAACGTACGTAAAAATGCCAGGTGTCAGCGGTTCGCTTCCTGGTCTGAACGTGCAGTAATAAAATGCGTTGTCCACAGTTGCACAACGGCCGAAGTATACTAACTGTACACTGAATTTGCGGGTGATTTGCGGCATCAGCGTTCGCCCTGGCTTCTTGGCATTTCCAAACACTAGAACTGTTTGTTTTCAGTAGCCTCCCTTTTATTCATGTTCCTTACACTTATTTTTTGGTTGTTCAATGGGGGCCGACTCGCCGACCAAGGGATGCTTCAAGGGCAATTCCCTGTCAAGACCTGACAGCATCATTCGCTCGCTGGCATCAAACAAATCATCATGGGACGCGGCACTCCATTCGTGCCTGCCCTGTGACAGCTCGTGCAACGCGGCCTGCGTTTCTTTGTCTTCCGTGTAGATCTCGGAGGAAATTTCGCTGTAAGAGGGCCAAGACCACAACAATCATTGATAACAGGGTGCTAGATAAATTGAGCACGGAGTGTGTCTTGCATTCCTGGTGCGTATTTCTGACCGTAACGCCTCACTGACTACAGAACCAGGCGACGAGAGAGAAAGACAGGCGTTGCAACGGAGACCTTTGCTTGGACAAGCGCGGTGTGCCGGCGAAGGGCGAAGGCGAGGCTGCTTTATTCCGGGATAAACGCAGTGCTCTGCCAAGTTTAGTAAATACCGCTCGTGTCATTCGCAGACGCATTCATTGGTTGACGGCGTTGGTTGTCGAGTGCTTGAAGCAGTTCAGAAGTTCAATCACGATTGGTAGCGTACGGCTGTGAGTTGATTGTTTTTCAGCTACCAGAAAATCGTAAAAACGCAAAGACCCCGCATACAGAGAAGTTGTGCAAGCTCATGATAGCTTTTATATGAAGAGGCACTTACAGATGTCGCTTGACTGCTGAAGCCGAATTTCTGTTCGGAAGTTGCACCGTTTCCCCGGTACTTGCATCATTGGTGCCGTCAGGAAAGTTCCGGAGGTGTCTGGTCTTACTGGTCACATGAGCAATTTGCTTCGGACGTCTATCGGTCATTTTCGGTGAACAGGAAACCCTGCTCATAGGTTATATGGCTAATGCAATGCTTTCGCAATCACAGCTTCCCTGCGTATCACGCGCCGCGTCACCATAACACAGGGAAAATTACGACGAATAACATTCTACGTTTGTGTTGAAAGGGCGAATAAGCATGTGATCACCTGCTCACGTGATTTCAATCACCGCGTCATCAAGAAGGGTACCAGGCAGAAGAAGTTGTGGAAGGATGACGATTCGGGCCTCATTGCAACAACAATGGCACATACTTCTAGTACCATGGGCTTGGTGGTTTCTAAATTTTTCTCGATTTTTCACTGACGTCACTCCGCCATTGAGGTCTCCAGCAGTGAGTGGCCTCAGATCGACACCGTAATATCGGTCTTGCGAATGGTTTCGGTTTTCGTTGCAAGAATACGCTCTGTGGTTGCACGCAGATAACAATCATGCAGAGACTTCCTCATCCACACTTAACATAAGCATCTTTTATTATATCCGCCAATGCCTTAGCTTGGAATATAAAGCACTTTGGAGCGTGCAACAGCATTAGAGACATCATGCTATACTTCCTACAACAAGCCCATAATCAGTATATATACGAACTTTTTGCGGGCCTGGACGGGACTAACATTATGAAGCTTCTTCGACATTCGCGACTGCGGCACTCGTTGCGGATGACGCCATGTGGGTAAGCTGGATGATTTCAGTGTATTTCAGCTTATATTAAACACTTCAGCAAACATTCCTGAATGCGATTCGCTTCGCGCAAATGATGTGTGTGGCAGGCGGTGCTTTTGGAAAGCACCAGTTCCTCGCGTCTATAGCGGGTGCGTTGCGCGATTCTACTTTTACACCTCCAGCGATCCCAGAGATGATTAAACGGTTCAAGGGCAGCGCTTTTTCCGGACGGCGACCAACTTCCTAGATTGCGAAACAAAGGCTGCTTCACTTAATGCTAGACGAAACAAATAAACTGCACTCTAAGGCTTTCCAACCGGACAATATCTCTACACGCGGCCATGCTCGGGTTCTTCGCTTGGCCTCTACAAATGGCAAAAGAGGAAACGAATCGTTTACCTCATGACGTTTATGTAGGCTTCAACGTTGTAGCTGTTGTGCAAGCGCGGTAGAGCGCCCATGATTCTCGTTAAACGGCCGGGGCTTTTTGGGCTCCAATGTATCGAAGAAGAGTCATTCAAGTTGACCGGAAGTTCGAAACGTACTAAGTGACGCGTTAATTCCGTTGAACAGGGGCAATACGTACTGCTAGCGTTCGAGATTGCATCCTCTGAGCCCTTTCTTCGAGCCTATTACGCACAAATATGTGTACGGAGGGTCGGCGCACGCCAGGCATCGCGGTGACGTTCAATGCACCGGTGCTTTAAAATATTCCTCCCTCTTCATGATGCGGATGCATAAAAGGTTTCGCCTAAGATAAATCCGTTTAATAGACTGCGGCGACTGCCAGGTGCCGACCACTTTTAATGTCTCAGCACGTAATCATTTGTTTCCGTAATACAGACAATCGGGCCGTTATTCTTCTCATCCACTTTGGCCCTCCCTATGGGTTTTCGGAAACTGTGCGGGTAAAAAAATAGCGCAGCTGAGAGGTAGATAGACGTAAGCAAATTGGTAGCCGAACCCCGCTGACGAAAATGCTTAGCACGGAATTTTTGCGGATTTTGAGCGTCCGTCTGTGAATGAATCATAACGGCCAAAACTACGCAGATGTTGGCAAGCCGGTGGAATAGATGCATAGTAGTACACCCCTGAGAATGAACGAAACAACCAAAGACGCACTAACATGTAGTCTTGTCGCTCTCTTATCTCTTCGGGCTTTACGAATGGGGGAAAAGGTGGCCAAGAAGACCGGAATGAGTTTTTCGTGATATAATGAAATTCACAGGGCAATGACAACAACACAATTGCTTGGGGTGGCCCACTTAGAAGAGGAAAGAACGACTAAATTTGTCAAGGAATCGTTTCTCTGCTGCTGTTGCATACCGTGCGAGAAACAAGAATGCTGTGGATGCGCAATTACCAAACCCTCGGCAAGAAGATAATTGCCGTGAACTGCGTCCCTTTGCTGGCCCCTTGTCGCCACGTTTGTAGGTCGTGGAAAGAGCAAGGCTTTGTTTTGGTCCAGTGCTTTAAGTTTGCTGACCACAACATTTTTCTTTTTCAACCCTGTTGATGATATCTTAAAGCATCGCCGAACGGCTCGCTTTCCATGGCCTTACTAATTTGGCAACCTTGTAGTGATATGATCCGCGTTGGTAACGTGATTACTGGCGAAAACATTTTACAGCGCTCCCCTCCACGGAAGGTGCTAATTTGGGTATTGAGTTGTGAGTATTAGACGTAAAATGTCATTAACGTTGCACAGTGCGAATTACATGAACTCATGACACGTGTCATGAGTTCATGTAATTCGCATTGTGCAACTATTGCTAGTACTAGTGCATAGTGTGGCTAGTACTAGCCGCCAGCTCGCGGTATACCACTTCATTTTTGTTTATTTGTTTATCTCTCAACCGGGAAGGAAGAAAACTCGTGTATGCGAGGGAAAACGTGTGCGCAAACTAACTCAAAGGCAACGATTACTCATACGCAATAGCCTTCTCAGTCGTGTGAGTTGTACCGGTTGTAACAAGCTCAAATATTTTGTTGGAAACAGGTTATACAAGCCTCATGGGAAGCATAAGTGGAATGGGAATGACAATGATCTCACTGAATAAACACAGATACATGTTGCATCAAATTCGTCGTCAAATGTGCTGGTGGGAAGGACTCCACTTGTCTGACAACCTGTGAGTGGCCCCCACGGCCTTGAGCACAAAGTCCTCAACAGAGCTGAAGGCTAACGTAGCTCCATCTTTGCCAGGGATTTGGTTGCGACTCGCTCGCACTACATCCAGAAGAATGACAAAGGGTCTCTCAAAATCCAAATTACCGCCGATGGGCCATATCCATTTCGGGCCTGTCAAAGACAAACATCCGTTATACAATGTTGGGTATTGGGTACATGGTTCCCGCATTATTTCTTTGGTTTAGAGTTATGTTATCTTGAATGCGGTTTGATCGATTGATCGCAGAAAGAAAAAAGGGGGAAGGTGCTTCAGGTACTTAAGCCTTCCTGTGTTGGAGCGATACAATAATAATAGTCCGAAACGCGTTGGAGTTATCAATAGTTTTGGTGCACATCGATTTGTTTTATATGTCCCGGTATGCCTGGTATGAGACGGCTGGACGCCCATTCATCTTGTGGAGCGCCCGATCTTCGAAGAGGCGGTATATACCTCCGTCTGCCCTATAGAACATCAGAATTCTGGCTCCCTATAGCTTACGACCGTGACGTTAGTTGAGCGCTAAACTACGAGCTGGTGATTTCCGACAACTGTATTCACTACGGTACATTGAACTTCTAACCAGATACAAGTTTGCGGAAACTGTCACCATTCGGAAAGAAACTAAAGTGGTTCATCTACAGCACAGTGAACATGGGTCGTGCAGTGCCTCCTTCTTTTTAAGCCAGAGATCCTAAAAGCTTCTCCAGTACATGCGAAGGCGTTAGACGAATGTCACTATCTCCTTGCAGAGGTTCTGAGCTCCCACAGGTTAGACACGATAATGTGCCCCTTATTTCACTTCCACCACACGATTCACAGTATCTTCAACTGCTTGCACTCTGCCTTCGATCGGGACAGCCTCTAGCAACGGTATACGAGCTGATTACGCGCTCTTATGTTGTATCCGTTCACACAAATTCCAATGGAGATAGGACACCGTCAGGAAGCTTTAAAGACAAAAACAAGGTGCATGCAACAGTATACCATGATGAGCTTCTCTCCAGCTCATCCCTATAAGCCTTCACGATATGTTGTGTGTTGTGAAGAGCGGCGTGGTGGCCGTTTGACCTACGATGTATTATACTATCTTTATGGCGAACATATGTCTGGGCGAGGGAGCGCCATAAAACTTTGCTCTCTTTAAAAAATAAGCTCTTCCGTTCACTGCGTATAGCAGCAACTACAAGTTCGATGAACTTTCCGGGTTACAAACAAAATGATTGGTGCAGTTGCGACAAATGGTCACGCATCGCTTTTGTAACGTAACACGTGTGCGCGTAGCGGTACTTTGATGTGTGGCATTTAATTATCGCGTTTTATACCTCGGAGTCTCTCTACTCGGCTTTTGTCAATTAATTGCGGATTGAGGTGCTGTTCACAGCACATTCTGCTTCACATAATGGTCCGTAGCACGTATCACTCAGTCTCTTTGTCTCGCAAAGAAGCGAAACAATGCATGGGATGGAATATGCACGAGTTTTACGACGCAGCCATCCAAAACAGTACTAAGTTTGCGCATAAATTTTACGCCATGCATGTCTTAGCTGAAGCGTCTTGCCATTGCGGTTATAAGAAAGAAAGTACGTAGTATATTGTGCATATTATTTTAATTGCGTATTATGTAATCGTTGTCTTTGAGTGAGTTAATGCGCCTGTTCTGCGGTTGTATTTTCTGTGTGCACATGAGTAAATAAATATTGTAACCAGAAAAAAAGTTACACCTCAAGAGGTGTATATGGCTCACCCAGTAAATAGTATGAACCTTTACTTTATAATTTAATTTTTCGGTTCATAATAATATTAATTTTTCGTTATGATTTTGTACACGTTGAACGAATGACAGTTTATGACCCAATGAAGGTATATCGAAACTGTAGCCCGTGAAATACCCATGGGAACTACCAAGCCATCGAAAATGACCCCGGCGCATCCTATCTATGCGAAACCCGTTGCAACATTGTGGATATTTCCCCATTGAATCACCATTTGTCCCAACCCATATCGATTATCGGTGATATCAGGTTTCTCACCCATATATATTTAAGACAAAAAGTAAATACAATGACTGATCAGAACACATGATGTAAAGTATGTTCTCACATTTACAACGACCGGAGTGTGTAGGCAAGCGAGAATAGAGGCACTTCCTATCCCGCGGTGCGTCCTAGCTCAAAGACGGTTCTTTATGCGAGCAACCGTCATCGGTGCTTGTGTGTGTTTGTAGGGGGGGCAGCTGCATCTGCTTTCACTGTGGTTGCCGGCTGAAAAGCATCCTGAAAAGGCGCGCCTTTGATTGTATGTCCTCTGCCTTTCGCTGTCGCTCCTACGTAGAGGGCCTCAATAGTACCCGTTGTTCTACTGGCGCCTTTCTCTGCTCTTATCTCTGCTGATCACGCTCAGCAACGACACACTGTGCTCTATTCAACGCGCCGTTTCTTTACACAGCATTCAGATCCTCTGCTCCTTGACATACATTGAACTGTAAGAAGGGGCTACTTGCAGAGCCCACTAAGGCGTAAGAAGGGTGAGAAAAAAGAAACGAAAAATCTTTTCTGCGTCTTAAAACAAAAACGGAGGCGCTAAGTGCCTGGATAGAGTCGTCCTTGAGCCGATGGGCAGTACTGCGTGAAGGCCGAGGACGAGCTTTAATTAGAGCTGCTAAACCTGAGGCCTGCTGAAAGAGTCATTACATCAGGCACATTTATAGACGGCACGCTTGTACGTGTGGCCTTTGTGTCGTTATCACGTGTAAGGACCCCGCCGATTTGTGTTGGCAAAATCACTTCCAGCATGAGTCCTTGGGAAGTATTCAAGATTTTCTATTATCACACAATGTTCGTTTCGAAATTCGCTTTGACTCGACTTTTGACATTCGTAAACAACGAATATTTGACGCACGGATACAACAGAAACAATTGGCATCTAGTTCGTCAGCTTTTGTGACTTTTCACTCTCGTGATCAACAAAGCATGGTGATGCCAAGACTCACGGCGGTTCAAAATTAGGACCATGGGCACATACGATAATGGGTCTCAAATGGGTCTCACATGCAATGGATGACTTTTGTACCCTTCAGATTTGTTTGAATCATTTACTCCTTCTGACTGAAAAGATTGTCTATTTGAGGTCATTTTCAAAAAAAAAAAAAAAAGTCGGTGGATGGACCTGTGTGATGTCCATCCGTCGCTCACGAACATAGTTGCCGCCCAGCAGTTAACGCTTCATTTAACTGGCTTATAAACTGGCTTATCATGTCCCATTGGTTGTCCATGAACGCATTACATGTTTCCTGACCGCCAGTGATCCCCTTTGCTGCTTGCGAAGCTCGAAGCATAACGGGCGAAAGACGGCACAGCACCCTTGACCATAACGGTGCATGGCGAAAATTGCCTATCAAAAGGCGTGCAGGCGATTCCCGGTCATAATCATTGTGTTTCGGGAATCACCATTCGAAACATGGCCCTGTATATATAGGCTCACTTCCTTTACAGTTTCCTGAATGGATTCTGTCGATGCCGTCTTTGTTGCAGAAAAATTTCGGTTGCCGAACGTCCATGACGGTCAATTTCAGCTCAATTTCAGCTCAGAATTCCGCCCTGAGCGTGCATATGACCGCTAGCTACTGAACCCGCAGGAGTTTTCAAAGCTCCTCATTATGTACACACAGACACACACACACACACAAAGAATAAAAATAATAATAAAAAATAATATAAATGAATATGTAATAAAACTGTGTGAATTCATGTCTGCAGCTCTCAGTTGCATTTTCGGCAAACTACAATATGACCCCAGCATTCAGTCTTGAAGGTGAAGCAGGATGATGTATTTGAGGTACTGCTACTACTATATACAGAATGATAATGAGGTGGGATATTTCACCGCGGATACTGCGCTATCCTACCACATTGCTCGTCTGAGGTATGAGATGAAAGATGTCTAGTACTTGAGGTAGAAGAAGCAGTGAGGCGGTGAAACAAAATAAATTCTTTTAATTTTCTGCTTCGGTGCTCGCATCCATGCGTTGACCATACAGTAACGGTTGCACAAGAACCCAGTTATCTGCTGACGGTGTTTCCATACTATGCTTAGTCAAGTATACAGACCAGTCGAAGACGTCTTCCCGCTGAGCGGAACACAACAGTCATGAAGTGTAAAGTTCGATCTCTGGTGGTACCGGTTGGGGAGAAAAAAGGCAAGAAAACAGTAGCACATATAACATATTCTCAAAACAGCAAACCAATAATGAAATAGAACTCCAAACGTGCCTATCAATGCCGAGTGTTTGGGTGCTTTGGTTTCTTTAAGACCTAAGACACCCCGTCATAAGCCATGAACATCGAACAGGTATCCTTGCACCCTCTCCGGCTACCGACAGTTCAAGATCCTATAAGCCGTAAGAAAGCAAAGCTCCGTAACACTGAGTGGCACGTTTCGTTCGAAAGCGGCAGCTGCTTTCCTTGGTTATGAGCTACATGACGACTACAGATAAATGTGGCAGTCACGCACAAACTCGGCCGGGCTGAAGACGTACTGACTGCTCATTTATAAGGAATGCCCACGTTAATTTAATGCATCGCAGCAATAATAGATACATGAAAGAAAAAAGCATAAGAAGCTTAATCTTTTCTTCAGCACGCGGGCTGGCTCATAGGCTCCCAAAGGGCGTTTCCAGATGAAACGGAATGGCCCCGGAAACTCCACTTACTTGGGAATCACGACTGTGTGGCTTGGACAAAAGATGGAACGTAAGGGCCTACTGAAAGTGCTGCTATAAGTCAGCGGATCCATCATGCCCGTTGAAATCTCCTGGGGGCGACTGACAGGAGCTATTTCCGCGGTTGCTTCCGCAGCGGATAACCCGTACAATAAGAGCTTTTCTAAACACCCCCGTAATAAAATGTTTCTTCATTGTCAGAGGTCGCTTCTGCATCGGAATGCAGTCGCTGTACTTCCTTCTGTGGCAGCGTAGCTACTGATACCCATATGTACCATTCGTAGTCTGATCTGGTCGTTGTCGTGCAGTGAATGTGACATGAAACTTAGGGGATGAGCGGAGCTTGTTATGGCGTATAGTCTGTGGGTTTATACTGCAGAATTATTTGCCTCGAAGGACTCGTGTGAAATGGTAACCTTTTTGCGCAACAGAACTGCTCCATTGTTCAGCGGTTACATGGAGCTTCTTTAGAAGAGTTCAGCGAGGCTCCAATATCACACTCATCCTGTTCTTACGTCTTTTGCATGGACTGTGCGGCGTCTATACCCAGGCACATAATAGCTTAAACATTTTTCTTTTTTTTTT
>JARGYV010057182.1:1863-15725 GCA_029532675.1 Ornithodoros moubata | reverse complement strand
CTTATGCAGGGCATAAGTGTCACAAAAAAGGCGTACGCCCACCGTTTCCAGCAAATAGGGGCAGGAAAAGATATCATTCGGAACGGCGATTGGTCATCGCTGTGTTATGCGGTGAAGTTCTGTTTTTAGAGTGTGGAGCGGTGGAGGGGTCGTGGAGGGGAGCACATTGAGGGTGGTCACATGTCCACTCTTTTTAATGTTCCAACACAAATCCGGTTGCTTTCTGTCCACACCCGGTATAGCCCAACGCCACATGAAGTGTTGCACACAATAGAATTATGCGGTTGCAGATTGACTTTGGCTACTCAGGTCGCTGCTCAAAAGATCCGAAGGGACTCCCCTAATGCCGTACGCTTCAAGTTTCTTATAAAGAATATCATGATTAATGAAGTCGGAGGATTTCGTTAGACCAACAAATATGCCAGTGCTTAATAATCTTGCTTCAATATTCGTCTTAATTCTCTCTGTGGCATTCAGGATATCTAAAGTCGTGGATTTTTACTGACGAGTCCCATACTGTAGCGAAAAAAAAAAAAAAAAGACTACAGGAATCTCTCTAGTCGAGATAAAATTAGCTTTTCAAGAACGTTCTTCAACCAAGAAAGCAGTGCAATCGGCCCAAGTTTAAGGGACCGGCTCTGCTTCCCTTCTTGAGAGGCCCTCGCAAGTACTGCAGGAAAGATGCCGTGCAAGAACATTGGCGCGTTGGCCAGTTCTGATGGCGGGTAGGTCAGCAAATGGCTGGAACGGTTCAGAAGATGCTCCCGTAACCCATGGATCGTAAAGACTTTAGAGAACGTAAGACGGACGCGGTCTCACTAGCTGTTGTTGGCTAAAGGCAAAATAACTGAGGGTTGTGTTCAGGTAAGGGGACTGCAGCTGAAAGCCTATCTAACGATTTAATACGGTCGACAATGTCAGTGAAATAATCGTTGTAAACAGTAGAGAGACTTCATTAGCAGGCGACATCATAGAGACTATGTCAGTGCAATTTGGAGCTTTGTTTGCAGGCAGAGCACGGTTTATCTTATTCCAAACTTTGGTAGGGAGAACCATGTGACGAAAAAAATTGATTCAGCAACGCAGTGCAGGTTGGCCACGCGAAGTAAATTCCTGAGAACATTCTCAGTAGTAGCGAGGACTGGTTCGACGGACGTCGCTCGTGGAGTTCGGGAATGTTAGGGACTTTGTGGAGCAGAAGGGATTCTGATTCTCCTTCTTACCTATCGTCACTACCACGTTGGCAAAGCGAAGAAGCTGTAGTAACAGAGCTCTGGTAGTAATCTGGTAAGATAGCATGCACATGGGCGCGTTGCAGTCCACAGTGCAAGAAGCCTCAACTTGGGAAACGAAGCAGACACTGAAGCAGCAGTGAGAAAAGAGGGACGGTTCGCTCATAGAATAACCGGCAGCCCTCGTCAAATGCTACCACAAGTGGTAAAGTGGGAAACGCTAGCATTGCATGCGAAATGTTTTCAATCTTCTCTTAGATTGCCTATCAGTATAGTTCCTCTTGAAGTCGGTCTATAGGATGCCATGCAGATAAGCGAGGCGTTTATTAGACGATATGTTATTATCACAGCTACTACGCAGACGACGGAATGCCTTGATTTCTTGACCAGGTGCCACTGTTTTGCTGGAGCAGTTTGGAAGAGCGAGCCGCAGCCTTCGCTTTCAGGGGCACACAAACCTGAGTTCTCGTGTCGCATCGGTGATTGGTGTCACAGACATCGGGTTTGTGCTGCCGGTATACGGAACATTCTGCTCCTGGACCTACAAAGTGTGAGTCCTCCTTTCTGTAAAGGTCACCCGGCAACAACACACACAGTTGCAGCTAAACAGTTGAAATAACAACAATGAACGTCGTAAAGCGATTGAAATCGTATCGAAGACATTTCGCAATCGACTCCTCTCTCACGGGCATACATCCCTGCTTTGTTCCGCTAGTAACACCGTCTAACGCAGATAACAAAGTCGTGCATGGATAGCGACACCGTGCTCATCGATCGTTGATGCAGCGCAGCAACCGCTGCTTACAGGCTGCAGCCGAAAGCCCTGCTGCGCCTGTGCTGGATGAGCTCACGGACTTTTTTTCTGTACTTTGAGGGTGTACAGTCGGTGGAAGTTACTGTTAGGGCTAGGGAAATCCACTCACCCACTTCAGTACAGGGTCTACAGCACTGTTCCAGTAAGTCCATGGGCACGGCCTCGATTTCATTCTCGAGACAAGGTCGAACGAAACACTGCAAACAGTCGTAACGCTTTCCGGTTTCTAACAGATAAATCTTTCTGTAGACGTTATAGAATTCATTGGCCGTCGACAATTGGATGAAGAATGCCAACGCCAGGAAGGGATTGCCTGCGAATTCCATGACCTGCGTTATCAACAAACAGGCTGTGGAGCAACACCAGAGGAATATATGTGACACCGTGGCCACATATCTTGGGTGGGATATCCCCTTTGCCGCCCAGTGTAGCGCAAGACATATGCAGATATAAATCATTAATGGACCTAATGGTTCTCAGTCAACTCGACCTGTTCTGAACGTGGCTGGCATCTGCAATGCTAATAATAATTTGTTACGTCGCGAGACAACTGAGACGACGCCACGGGGGCCGATTCATTCCCTCCCACCTGAGGCTTCTTTAACAAAGATCGACACACTGTAGTTGACATCCCTCGATCCGTGTCCTGTCATCGAATTTCTGCCGTTTTCGGCCGGTATCGAGCATATATCCAATCCTAAAGAGTACAGCATGCGTTCACCTCCTTTGGCACATACCTTTTCTCTGCCTCTGTAGATGACGATGTGGCTGATGATGTAGTGTAAGAGCTTAGGTCCGTTGCTTCTTGGTCACCCTATACTGATAATAGGACTAGTCCGCCATTTAATCTTTTCTCTTCCTTTCTTCCCTCTTCTTTGCATCAAGCATATAAGACACAGCGTCACCTATCGTCATTGACTTTCACGCACCCGACACGTGAAGAACAGCATTTTGGGATACTTATTCAGTTGTGCTAACTGTCACGAAAAGGCGTACTCCCACCGTTTTCGACATACAGCGACATCCTTCTCAATGGCGATTGCTTCTTGTCGTGTGATGCGTTTTTGGAGTTTTGGAGTTGGAGGGCTTGAAGGGCATCACCACCACTACTGTACCACAGTCGACTGTCGGCAGGGTTGCAACTTGATAGTAGGTAGAAGGAGGACGACTAATTTAGCCTTCACGCGTCGCTACGGTTAACTGAAACGAAGCTGGAAACACGATTTGCGCTCAGCTAAAGTCTAGACAGTGGACGAGATTTTTATTTTGCTGCGAGAATTATGTGAAATCCGGATGTTTTGAGGTTTACTTGATAAGCCAGCAAATACGTGTCATCTGCAGTGACTGTGACTTGCATTTTGAGCCACTTATGTGAGGCGAAGCTAATTCTTAAAAATATGAATTGAAAAAGAAAAAGGAAAACGTGCGGCAAAAAACAACCTATTGCATAAAACTAAAGAAGAATAAATCCCTCCCACCTTGGTCACTGAGGTGGGTATGTGGTGGTGTGCGGAGTTACAAAAAGGCAGCCACTAGATCATCATCATCATCGAGATCATGCACGAATGTTGACTGCAGGTCGAATGCAAGGCAGAATGAACAACCTATAGAAGAACCGAGGAAAGGAAGGCCAACAAATTTGAAAATTCTCGAACATATATTCAGAGGAGGAAGGTTGACAGGAGGATAGCTCCCACTTGTCGACATGGAGCACAAGAGGGACCACTGTCCCCCGGTACTCCCCGCACCTCTCCATTTCTTCCCAACGGGTAGCATAGACACCGTGACTGGGAGGCCACTGGTACAGTTCTTCGACCATGCCACCGGGACGCCCATTCTGGCACGCCTTATCGATTCCAGTTCGGGCCATCCCATGTTGATGGACGTTTATGGTCGGCTCTACAGCTGCGGCAATCCTCCACCACCCCACTATCTGGCTGTGCCGAGTGCGCCATCGACTTCGACGAATGCCCAGACCATAGTTCCCCAGTCTTCACTTCCGCCACCTGTCAAGCCCAGAAGCTCGAAAGGCATACTCAAGCCCGCTAGGAGTTTCGAGTATAAGGTGTACGTAGAATTCAATCGTTCCTACCCGTTACACCCTGGTGGTTTTTTAGAGGATAATTGCTAGGGCCACTTCAATGACATGGTGCCAGTAGTTGACGATTAATGAGTCTACCGAATTCTTGCTTTCTGCTATGACGAAGTACGCCCAGGGATTTGCCACGTTGTCAGACTCTCTATCGCGGTCGGCTAGTTAGCGCTGTCTTTTTCAAAAAGTGATAAGAAGTTTGCATCAGGAGGAACGCACGATAGGCGAGAAATCTCCTCTCTGCTTCACACATCTCGGCGCCCCCTTCATGTACTCCGATATCTTTGGCATTTTCGCTGTCCAGTGGATGCTCACGTGAGGTTTTAGCAATCGTGGCCGCAACGCAGGAATTCTCGAGAAGGCCTTAAGTGGGACGAGAAAAATATCCTGGAGACTTTTCATCCGCCGGACAAGGACTATGGCTTCATAAGCATCAGGGAGCCCAAACTGTCACTGGACTTGGACCCTGCTGATAGGACCGAGTTTGGACAGTTGCTGCAAAGGTAATGTTTGCCAGCATGGGGCTCTGCCTCTAAAATGAATGTTGCCATATGGGCTGGATTGGTACAGCAGTTGCCACCTTTGCGGCTATAGTATTCGCCCGAGAGTGTCTCCCTGGTGAGGACCCAGAATTGTCCGTCGCGAGGAATCACGTACAACAGCGACTGTTGCATATTCTTGGCACCCATAGGTGGGCGTTTAGACACAAATTCACTCAACCTCACCTCACCTAATTTCACAATTCACGTCCCTTCACTCGCCGTCCATTCCCCTCACCCTCACAGCCTCCGTTGGACGACTGCCCTCACATGCCTGAACTTGTAATTGCCAGGATCATCCATGTGTATTGTGAAATTAGGTGACGTGAAGGCGAGTGAAGTCACATCTAACGCCCACCTGTGCTCGAGTGAGTGGCTTCACGAATGAGTGCCCTCGCTCACCCTCACGGCCGGTCTGACCTCAGGACTTTCACGATTGGCTTTCGGAGGGACGAGGCCTCATGCGTACACTCAGATTTGTATCGATGATGCCTCGTCCCCTCACGTTGCTTGACCTCACTAACGCCCACTTCATTGAGGTGAGGGGGGGTCTCATGAGCTCGCCCACTTATGATGCCATCAAAGCGGTAAAAGCTGAGGTGACTGTGGGACAGAATTCTTTTTGTTGCTACCAAACGTCCCCCTGTTCCGTCTCCTCACCCATGCGATGCAAGCGGAGGGGCAGAACACTTTTACGTGGAGCTGGGACCTGCTCATATTGGAGACTGCCATTATTTGGAGGCGAAGCCAGCAGGAACGAAATGCATGCATAAGTGAGAGCGCTGATGTGTGGGTTCAATTAGCCCCGTAGGCGAACGTCTCTGAAACCCATAGACTTTGACGAAAGTCTTCCACGATCGCGTGGTGCCACACAGGACGAAAACCCTTACGATCCGTGATATCTTTCTATAGTCTTACGTTTTCCCATAGAATAGAGCACTGCGCAGAAAGCACGGCCGAAGTGGTTGCGCCTCTGCAGGTGCCAGAGACATCGCAGCCGATGCTGCCACAGCCTCCGCAGCTACAACCATGGTTGCAACCACCAGCATCGGAATTCTCCTCACTCAACACTGAGGCAAGGGGTACGTAGTGCTACGACCTCCATTCCAAACATGGCCAATATAGGATTTGAACGACGCCACGGTACATGTTTTGCATTATTTTTGAAGAATTCTGCAAGGCATGCTATTACGTGCTATCAGTGCCTTGTCCGCGATGACCGCCATTGCTGTGGCCTCCCTTGCGAGTGTAGAAGCGCTCTTCGCGGATAAGGTCTTAAAACAGGCACAAGATGGTAAAGGAACGTTTCAAAAGAACAGACATGAGGCTTATACCAGGCTTATACCTTTTCGCAGCACCCAAGCAACGTCATAAATCAAAAGAAAAGAAGAAGCGACGACACAAAAGGGAAGAAGACAGCAGTGAGAGTACTCTCTAGACCACCCCACAAGTTTCCTCCTTTTTCTTTTCCGCAGACGCAAATTGAAATTTGAAGAGTCGCACTGGGATACGTATTGTTGCAGAGCTGTGCTGTCACAACTACCAGAGGACGAACTTGACGTACAAACATATCGTTTGATAACAGCAATATTGTTGGGGTCTTATAGACCCAAAATTTGTGCATAAAAACCTAACTCTTCAATGACCATATTTATGGAAGCTACCCCAGAGCAGAGAGAAGAGGAGGTGGAGAACTAACGATTGTAAGGCCATCCCTCTACTTTTCAAATGTTAATTTTGGAAAAAGGGCTAGACTTACATTTGGGTAAATAAGGTAATTCAGGTGGTTTGAAAACAAGGGCCAACATGGGGCATAAATGGCAATGATTCATTGATCTTTGCTTTCTTTGATAACCTGATATCGTGGAGGTTCTGCACAACAAAAGAGCTCCATCCTTCCTTGCTTGCTTTATATGAAGTAGGAGAGGATATGTCTGTATATCTGTACAAGTGTACCTGATGGCTTTCTCCATATGCCAATATACAGTCTTGAGAAGAGATCTTGCATACCACATAATGGGTCAATCATGCGCATGCGATATCATGGCAGTGCCTTTTCTTATGTGCATATGCTAACAACCTGCAGAAACGAAGCCATACAGCATCCATCTCTTTACAGTCACCAAAGACCTCATGTTCACTTTGTTTCATTATGCTTCACACAGTAAAATTTCACCTGTGTATAGTGCAGTACAAGTGTTGTGTCCGTGCTGGCTGCACAGCATTTTTCACAAGTGCAAATTTCCATACTTAAGAATATAGTATTTAATACATATTTAAAACATATTTAAAACATAGTACTTAATTTAAAGAACTGCGCACAACCACAAAAAGTTCACAGATAACTTTCCAATGAATTCGACAGCTCTGTAGAGTCGTCTGAAAAGAAAAACATGACAAACTCAATGTAGAGAACTTGTTGTGCCATCGTACATACATAAATCTTGTATTGGAGACTCCTCGGACGTTAGGAGGCTGACCGCTGTAAAGGACGGGAGGGGGCTGTTCTTCTCAGACACCGTGTCTAATGCTGTAAAGACTAAAAAAGGACACATTTCTTGCTCTTGTCAAATTCTTACACTGTAGTCATATTTTTACATGCGGTATACAGTCATGCTTCTTTAGTATGGAACCTCTTACGCACAATCAAAATCGCCCATAAAGAGAATCTTCCACATTATCGAATCATAAGGAAATACATGACAGATAATAAGCATTTATTCCAAAAATTGCGTACTTAGTTCGCGTGTAGACAAACGGCCAATTGATCGATGCTTCTCCGTGTATGTTTTGGTTTTGAGCAGGCCACTCACCATGTAGTGGATATGTAAATCGCAAGAAGACAACACGGAATTCTGGCCAATCCGACAGCAATGCTTACCAAACTGGCACCGGTGGCAGCAGCGACCAGCCCGGTGCAGATACATGCTGCCGAATCTGTCAAGCCATCAGCAATATCGAGAGTCCTCTTTCACCTTTAGCTGCGATCATCTTCAACACCTAAGCGTCACCTCATCGCTTCATTCCCTTGCAATTTAAGCTACCCCAGCGTCGTGCCCCGGAGGGCCACCACTTCACAGAGGGGGTAACGGAACGAAAGAGGCTTGGCCTAGCGCAGTCATCATTCATATCATTAAACTATCGTTCATCTTGATGCTATGCCTGCTCGTTATAATAGCATGAGCGCTACCTCGAGTTAAACTGCAGTGGAATGCTGTCGATTCCACAGTGGTGACCACTCAGCCATTTTTTTATGTCATTTACAACGACAGCAACGGTTGACTTGGGACCCAGGACCTCCTGGATGGGCTCCGATGGCTGCTGCCTCATGTGTTCACACGTTTCTCGCTTCGCACCAAGACTGAGCTCAGTCCTTTTTACACTTGAGGCCTAACATGGCTGTATACTTCCTACCCTGCAAGTACGGTGGTACACAAAAAACGGGTTTCAAACGATAGTGATGTCCGACTGTCCTTCTCACCATTCCCTCAGATAACCCGTTTTCCTCCGGGTTCATGTAGCCCGATAAGTGGAAATGTGACTCATAAATGGGTTGTGTAGAATTCGGATGCGTGCCTGAGGAATGTGGGGAGCGGCTTCTTGACCTCCATGCCGATAATGCTCATAAATAACGAGACAAAAAATGCAGGGACTGAATAGGGTTTGCACCTTGCACAAAAAAGTTTGGTTCCCGGAAAAATCTTCCATAAATCGAGTTGTCCATATTAACGAGGCATGACTGTACATGATACGAGGGTCAACCTAAAATACCTGCCACAAAATCTGTCAATTGTGAAAGAAAATAAACAAAAAAGCATGACCATGTCACCACAGACTCGCTATTACAATAAGCCAGGGCACCCTCACAAACATGTGCACATTCAACAGTGTAAGCCCTCAGCTTCCCAATATCCCTGCATTTACCATGCATTTAGTATTAGCCAAGTTGAAGCCTCTGTTACAACAAACTTTTAGTCATACTTACAACTACTAGGAGTAGACACTGCAACAGGGGTAGCAGCTTGAACAAAAGGGAGGAGACAAAATCAGCTGAGAAAAAAAAAACAAATACTCTATTCCATAGTAAACATGGAAGCACAAGCAAAGCAGATGGTCAAAAGAACTGCTTACGGCAGACCACGTAAAAGCTGTGTGGATATAATACAATGTTCACGTAACAAGAAACAAAGCTAGCTCAAAGCGAGCCTGTTGCAACAGTGGCGTAACGAGGGTGAATCTCGTGCACCCTAGTTACGCCTCTGCAGCAAAGGAGGGAAGCACTTCATTCAGAACTATTCAGGACTCGACAGAGGACTGGGGATGCTCATTACACCCACAGTCCACAGTTGACAGAGCAGCAGCCTTTAACAAGAACATACCCGTGTTAAAAAAAAAAAAAATAATAATAATATTTATTAGGAATAAAGATAAATGGCAAAAGTTAGTAAATTTTGCATCAAGTACCTTGACCGTTATTTCTGGTGCAAGGTGTCCCCAACTGATCAGTAACTGCACCCTTCACAGTAAAACCCGAGAGCAGCTGTGGAATCGGGCTTGATTCCAGGGACACTGCATCTGTGAAAAAAAGAGAGACCTGGAGAGAACTTGTAAAGGAACACTTGAGCTAACCACAAAGAGTAACCAAGGGGTCAGGTTCTTTTAATCAACAATTTTGGCCCTGTCTGTCTCCTTTCATTATTAACTGTAAATAACAGCAAAGCATTATTCACCTCCATGCACAATGGATCTTGATAGCCAAGGATGTTCTAGCCAAGTTTTTTGTACTTCTAGACAGAAACAAGATACCTGCAGATATACATACAGCAGCAGGTGCACAGTGACTAGAAAATTATACATCTGTGAACACTTCCCATTGTCAAGTATATGAATGTAAACTGCGACAATGTGAGCAATGCCAGATTTATGGTCTATCTTTCAGCCTGTACCTCTCAAGAACTGGTTCATATAGACTTGGAACTTTGCGTATCATATTCGGAAAGCCTCTGGCATGACTTTCACGTCCGCATTGGAAGCTTGAGCCGACATTTTTTCAGTTATGGATAAGGATTTTTGTCGAACGTTAGTAGTCCCCAAAAATTGTACAAAATATTGTAAGCAAAAATATGTTAGTTTTATCTGTGGTTAAGATGATGTGAAAGCTTTAGTCCTGAATTATGGAAAGTTCAAATTACTAAAGTGTGGATAATCGATTGGTGACCGTGTCGGACAAAACACACGACAGAAAATAGTGTGCGGTGTAATTATCATTCTGGCTGCACGAGTTCCTTGGCACTAGAGTAGCTCCTCCCATACTTTTTTCTGAGGGCCAATACTTACCCCATTCACTGTTGTAGTTGGCTGCTGCATCATCCCTAGTATCTGGAGCAAATGGAGCAAAGTTCTGGGGGCCTGTGAAAAACAAAGTTGAGCTTTCACTCTGCACACAGCTGATAAGCAGGCAAATAAAATTAATAAGATTAGTAGGGTTTGGTACAGAGAATCCCCGACTGAACTGGAAAGAGCATTGGGAATTCAAACATTCCTTTGCCATGAGACGCGTAGATATAGAACGATAAGTTGTCTGCCATTGGAGCATACTTATGATGAATTTCTGAGAAGGTATTGCAGTATTGCTGCATAACCATCTGGTGATGAATGCAGCTACACCAAGTGGTGAAAACGACCGTTTCACTAAGGCACCACAAATAGTCTGCTGCCAAATTCTTCTCGTTAAAGTAATTATGCGCAGGAAAAGCCGTACCCAGTGTTTCTCCGCAGGCACGCTTGGTAGCAGAGTCCTCAAGCTGTGGCACCAGCAGCCAAGGGAAGGAATTAAAGTCGCAGACTTGGCCCTGTGATGAGGTACCACATTTAACATATACCAATCTGCAAATACAACACAGCCTACGTTAAAGACTAGTCCGGAAGGCGGACATAATGGCACATTCTCCAGCTTTGACTTGCACTCTGCGACTGTTGCCGTATGTCTGTTTTCCATTACATTCAACTTTGTCCTGAAAGTAAAAAAAGCGATGCCTCTTAAGTGAAGCAACCTGCACTTTGAGGGAGTAAACATCTAATAGAAGCGACCTCCACAGCATAAAACCAGCGACAGAAGTGCTCGCAAGCTCTGCAAGCAACTTCCCTTTTGTTTCACGTACTATTGGTGATTATGCACAACCAATGAGAGGGGCTCAGTGTTACTGGATTGTTCTTCCAGGACCTTTATGCTTTTCATCTGTCACTGTCGACAGCTTTATGACGCAAGCTCAAAAGCATCATTCGCTAACCTTGTATTGAGAAGCACCTCAGTCCATACTTTGTACACTTGCCGGGCCATCTTCATACGTGGTACAGCTTTCTCAAATGAAGCAAATGCTAAAGAAAGAAAATCCATTTCAAATGATCTGCATCAAGCACTACAGCTGTGCCACCCACAGTTTCCTGGAAGGCAGACCTCGGGAGTGAAGCTTACCTGCGCCATTCAACTTGCCAGCAAGAGAGTCAAGGTCCACCTTATATTGGTGCAGCAACCTTGGAGAAGAAAACAGAAAAGTGATGAAGAAAAAAGGTTCATACCACCCCCTTCAGTGTAGAATGTGTGTGCTGTGTTATTGTCCAAAATTTCCAGATGCAGGAATTCCCTTAAAAATGCCCCAGGATCTCACTGGCCTTCCCTTTATGCCCTCAGTCCCTTTCTGCTGCCTCATGAATGGACAGAAAGGCAGTCATTCATCCCCTTATGTGCACACGCAACACATGCATAGCATTCGTTATTAGCAAACACCACATTTATCGGATGGATAAAAACACAGCAAAAAAAAGTCCAGCGGACTGGTTAGACATATAGAGTGTGCCAAATACCTGATGAAGTCCAGCGGTCCATCGGCCTGGAATTGTGCCCCATCAAAAGTCCTCTCATCCCTCGATGTACATGTGACACTTGAGATCACAGACACTAACTGGTCCCATGAACTAAGGAACGACTCTATTTGCTCCATTTTCTCTGCAAAGCCCTCGGCTACCTGGAGACAGTACGGCCAGTAATCACCCCTCCATGGCTATATCTGGACACTTTATTTATCCCACTTCATTTACAAGTAGGAGTACCTCTCTATTTAGACTCCCTGTATCAGAAAAAATAAGTATTTTGCAACTGCTGCTGCCAAATGTTAATCCAAGGAGACTCCAAACTATCTTAACCGTATTCCATATGCACGCTATGTATTTCAACATAAAAATTGCTATGAGCTCCAAGTGTTTTTTTTTTCTCTCTCTCCGCGTGCAAGTATTTTTCAAACTTTTTTTGCGAGCCTCAGTGAAATCATTGACATCAGTATGTTTGCAAGTATGACATATTTCAACATAAACTTGGAGGGTCATGAGTTTTACATTCCTGAGAATCTGTATTACAGAAAGCAGTGCATCTGTGTGTCTAGCTCATGTTACCATGTACCATTATAGGGTCACTGAAGACACTCACCTTTTCAAATTCTTTAATTTGAGATGGGGGCAGGCTGCAATAACAAGCAGTACTTTTCATGAGTCAGCAACTAAAACAATACAAATTCAGGAAAGTCTGGCAACTCGTGAAAAACCAGAATGGAGTGAATACACGTGGAATGGTTTTGAGCTCAAAACTTGCACAGCAAAAACTAGCAAACGTTTCATCTCCACTGCGGCAACCTTTCCGTTTGTACAGTGGGCCTCACCTCGACAGCTTTGCTTTCAAAATGTCAAGTCTGGAACATTCATTCTGCCTGTGCTCCTCCACCTCTCTATAGAAAAGACAGCATTCATATAAGTCAACTCAAGTCATAAGCACATATCCTATTCTATTAGACATAAAGCTTCCATCACTTTTAGGAGACCCAAAAGTGCAGGTCAAGCAGTATACAAATTTAGTTAATGCAAGTGAAACTCTATCTACTGGCCAGACGTTAAGCATAATCAGAATAGTCCATTTTTTCTTTAGTAATAAAGAGCTAAATGGAATGCTTTTCTTCACACACTTCTGGCTATCATCGATTTTGCCATGTTCCCATTTTTCACAAAGTTGAATACGCAGTCTATGCTCCATTCCCAATACCGTTACTAAACAAAATATTCCAAAATTAGAAAAGGCTACCGGATGGAATAGGAGGAAATGACTGAGCTGCATATTCACACCAACCAAAGCTATAACTTGCTTACCTCAAGAACTGTCTGCAGCAATCTTTCACAAACTTAATTTTTTCCTGGAGCTTCACCTCCTGAGCTTCAAGAGCACTTGTCGCATGCTTCATCTCCAAGTTCTGATGCCCGTAGTGGAAATTCCTCTGGACGCCAGTGCGGGCCAAGCAACACTGCAGGACATAGGTGCTGAACTTTGCATACAGTTCTACGCAGGCTACATGAGCTGGATGTTGCAGGACACCGGGAACAAAGGCAAGTGCGAAAGATGCAGCATCTGGCTGTTCCTGCGTGGTTCATGTATGGCAGCAATCACTTACACTGTTCTGCTCAAGTTATTAATTACTGGCTCACAACTCACTGAGCAATCTTCACATCTATTTCTAGACATGTTTGCAGTGAGTGGCACGCGGCGTTATTACCTGCAACTTTGTCATCCACCTCGAGACGGCAGCCCTGAACTCTCGCTGCGACGGACTATCATTTGCAGGCCAGCACGTCCTGAAAACAGGAGGGGAAGCTAAAACTATATTTGCTAAAAACCAGCAAGCTCACGATATCAGTCCAGCAAACGCAGGAGGTCTGTCTAAATTATTAACGGCACTGAGCCAATGTTATCACTATATATACAATACTGAACGGCACATAAGAACATACATACGCAAATTTCGTCTTCGCCGCTTTTTCGTCGAGTCTCTCAAATAGGAAATAACTGACGGCAAAGAACAGCTCTGTGTCTACCGGCTTCTTTAGCCACACCTCTCTGTAAAGACATGTTCGTGCATAACATCTGAACTGCATGAGAGGAATGTTACTCACGCTTCCACACGACATTCCTTATGAGCGAACTCCAAGGCATCCAAGTTGTTGTAGATTATTTTACGATGCTCTTCCATGCTGTGAACTATGAGTCGTTTCGTCGTCTCCAAAAGACGAACACTCGACACGGCCTTATCTGCCTTTGAAATTTAAGCGGCAAGCTGAAACTTTAAATAGAATACAAATGGCCCCCT
>JARGYV010057165.1:0-12514 GCA_029532675.1 Ornithodoros moubata | reverse complement strand
TGTGAGCTCGTGGCGTGTTTTTTTGTTTTTTGTTTTTTTTTTTGTGCCATGTTCTTCGTGAGTCCTCCATTCCAGCCTCAACTACAGGATGTAATCGGCACCGGGGGAATTTGTGGGCCCACCTGTTATACGTCACATACACTGGAATTTCATAACAGTCTAGTACATGTGTCCTGCGTTCGAGCTCAAATGTCCTGAAGGCTGCATTTGTTGATACGAAATGTCCTCGCTTTTTTTAACGCGTACAACCTAAACAGCTTTTCAAACCAAGCTGCATCCACGCATTACGTCCTATTCAACTCAAGAAGCGCAGCATAGTCTAGCATCAGTGATTTTGCACTGTGACTTAACGCCGCGAACACACTATGTTGGACCGAAGCTTATAAGGCCTGAGCATCATAACTTTTATTGAGCACGAGATGCAGCACCGAAGCAGATTCGCTGGTTGCTCCTGTGGTATTGATGCCGCCCCATAGGAGCCGCCGACTGTAGCCGCGAATACACTATGTTGGCAATTGTGGTAATGTTTGCATTGCAAAAGTCACCAGTTGTGTTCTTTTGTATAAGTGTCTGTGTAGTAATGCAGTAGAACGCCAGAAGTGTAAGGAGCAAGCGCCCTGACCGTTTGAATAGTCCTTTGTATGTACATGTTACGTGGAGCTCGGCCCCCGCAAGCCACTTAGTGTTTGTCCCTTAATCTCGAAGCACTACGGAAACTACGACAAGTTTAAAAAGCCGGACGAGATTGAGTTCTAAGATGGAGTTTTTACGTCACTAATTTGGCTAATTTGTTCAGTTAGATGATTAGTTTCTTTTTCGCCCAAGTGTTTTCAGTGGAGTTGCCATGTAGGGGTAGCGGTCATTTTTTAGCCTTCATAAGCGCACACGCGCTTTGTACGGACAGCTTGAGCGGAGGCACTTGCCGCAAGAAGGTCTGGGACCTTGTCGTTGGATTGTGCTCCGCTGAGTTCACGTCCAGTAAGCTTTGGCCTTTTCTTGTATCGCCTGGTATATACTGTGTATAGTAAACCTTGTTGCTATCTCAGTTACTTCGTCGTCAGGCGTCTTTTTGGTTCTGAGCTATCGCACTCGAGACGCAACGACTCTCCCTACGGAGAGGGTAAGAACATCAGCATTACTATCACCCACCCGTTGCTCTGATCAAAACCCGAATGCAAAAGTTTATTGCGCTGAGAAGCCGGAAAATTTTATATTTACACCTATTAAGGGCCTCATGATGAAGATGATAACAAAATTCAGTACGGGGTAGTCTGCCAGCCGAATGGGCGCCACCACTCCTGCCCCAGGTATTGGTGCGTGTAGAAATAAAATCTTGCAGTAAGCGTGAACCGGAAAGCTGATTATAACCTTGTGGAAGATAGGCGGTTGACTCTGTGAGAATGAACGTGGAAGAACTCCGATGAAACACTTTGTGAGTAGCGTCAGTAATGTCGTTGTAGGGACATTCTTCATGCGGAGCAAATTATGTGCAGTAAGCCGAACACTGTGTCAGTGTGTGGCACTGTTCCATCTTCTTCTTCCGCCTTCACCTGTTCCTTTTTTGAACACATATCCAGCACGATTGGATGGCCGTTCATGGTACATATCGTTACATAGTACAACAAGAACAACAATAAATGATGATGATGATGTGGGGGGTTCACCACTCCAGTCTATATTTTCATTGCATATTGAGTCCATAATCAAGCGTTCACTCATTGGTCACTGAATGCCCGTTGCACTTTGTTTCCTGTGTGCATGTGTGATATAAATACTCTATGTGAGGCAGAAGGAACAGCTGTATTGAAAAAGCAAACATGATACGTGGCCGGACTTGTGTCTCCTGCCAGACATGGCAAAGCTGTCGCAGCTAGAGTTGGGTCCCGGGATTTCTGCTAGTCTTCATGTCCCGAAATCCTGGGATTTCGGGACCTTGTATTTATCTATTTCTCCTTGCAACGAATCGTCGCAAAACTTAGGTGCTAAAGCATACAAGGCTGTTATATAGTTTCCGTAAGCCGCCTTTACTGTTACGTTTTCGTTGGCTTAGGCAGAAAAGTACGTTGCCGCCTCGAGGGCAATACGCTTGACTCGCTCAGCTTTCTGCGAGCATATTTCAGGTAACCTAATGTGCTGGGACAGCTCTATTCACAGAAGAAGTAACATTCTTCTCTAATGCTGCAGTCGCAGGTTCGCGGGCCTTTATTTCTTTTAACAGCTTGAGGAACTTCAACACAAAGTACTTACAAAGTGCTTCATACTCGTGAGTAGTGACTAGAGTTAATGTTACAATAAATGTCAATTTCTATAAAACAACGATTACGTACGTTACAGTCATTGGCCGATAGTGATAAAGGATCCACAAGAGGAAAACCGCCAAGGAGACACGATACACATCAGAGTAACTGCTTCCTGTTTCCGAAAAATTGATTTAACGTTTGGGAGGCCATTAGAGTAGTTTGTGACGAAGTTAATTAGGGGTGTGTCAGTCCTTCTCCGTGGCCCAAGGACTTGGTTCCGGTCAGGACTAAGTGCCTTGTGGCGTAATCCGTTTAGGAGTGTTTGGGGATAGTTTCTTTGTGTGAGTGTGTTGCAGAGATCATCAAGCCTCGTAGTGTAGCCCGAGTCGTTCGAGCAGACTCTGCGAAGTCTTACACTGTGTCCGCCGGTATAGCGACCTCACAGTGTCGCTGGTGGTGACTGTGAGAGTGGAGATACTGCTACTTATCAGTTTTAGTACAGAGCTGTGGTGAGCTGACCATTTTCTAGTATTATGATGTGCCAAGAAAGTTAATGGATGGGTGGAATGTTCTGACATGGACTTTATTGTGTCAGGTGCACGGGTTGATAGAGCTCGCGAATTGTGGGATTGTTGTTCTCTGTGTTCTATTATTATGGGTATGTCGTCGATGTCACGGAGGTATGCTGTGGGCTTGAGGGGAAGTTTAGTGAGTATTTTGCTTTAAGGGTTCCCGTGAAAATGTTGTCGTATGTGGGTGCCCCTATACTCTTAAAACAGAACTTCACCGCACAGCACGACGATGGCCAATCGCTGTTCCAAATGATATCGTTCAGAGACGGCATTTGCTGAAAAGGGTGGGCGTACGCCATTTTTTACCAATCAGGTTAATGAAAGATATCATTCGGAATGCGTATTGGTCATCACTGTGCTATGCGGTGAAGTTCTGTTTTAAGAGTGTAATTAAAGAATTAAAGTTCCCGCTCTTTCGCCCACCTTTGTCTCGAGTCATGTATTCATTTTGCTTACCGCCAGTCGTTTCAACTAGTAGTCCAACTAGGAACCGAGAATAACGGCACCGTCACACTCGGAGCAGGTCAGCGTAAATCTCCCAACTGTGTCTCCTGTGGTGCAAAGTGGTCGTTGGGTACATCGTCCTCGATTGTATAGTGCTGACGAAGAGGAAAGAGCGTGTTGCTTCTTCCAGCGGTGTACCGCTATTCAAACCCTTAAAAATGAATTGCCTAAAAATAAACGCTTAAAGACCCATCCTACGAAGTGCACTCACCGAAATAAACCATGTAAAACTCCACCCCCTTAAAATCCACAGCACCAAAATAAATCACTGAGAGGCATCGTATAGAAGGTGGTAGACGATGTTGTGTAGACGTAGATTATTTGAGATACATTTAATATAACAATATTCACGAAGAAAATAGAATAGTCAAGTTTTTAAAACGTCAAGAATACAAGGTCTAGGGACACAGCGTTGACCTGCGGACGACTATGTAAACATACAAAGCTGACACCGACCTGTACCAAAGAAATTAGAAAAATAAAATGAAACAGCAGATCGCCTGAAAGCGGAACTTAAACAGCGTTGACCTCATTCCGACTTCAGTGTATTTTAGCGGTGATCGTAGCGGAACTACTTCCTCAGGCGGACGCGAAGGCTGTGAGCGCTATGGCTCGCTACCAATCAGAGAAGGTGGACTTTGATACTTCTTTTCCGAAAGATGGAATCGGAGAGCGTATTCATAACGGTTTATTCTAACACAGTGGATATATAAATGACTAACCATAAAATATTTATTTCGAAAGTTTGACTTTTATACACGATTTATTTTTCAATGTTTTAATATTGAAAGATATATTTCAGCGTGTTCCCCACAAGCGGCTCGTCATATGTTTACGACTGTCTTTGTGAAGAGAGTTATTTGATAAGAAGATAAGTTGTCATTCGCGCCTCTAGTTGTTCCGTGAGCTGTGTGCGTGAATTCTATATGTATGCACATATACCCATGGGCTTAGTATGCGCTAGGAGCGAGATCTCTTTAGGAAGCAGTCATTTTGTGGCGCAGAGTAGCAGGTGTGAGAAACCTCTCTGGTTTATATATATATATCACTCGCCCTCCCTGTATCTAGCGATTGTACAAGAACGGCATTATGTATATATTTAAACCAAGGAGCCACAACAGACACGGACCGAGACAGCAAGACGAACACCTCGCTCCACTACCAACAAAATACTTTATTACAACAAGAAACAGCGTATTTAAACCGCTTACTCCGGCTTATCAACCAATGCCTCCAGATACCGCCACTCTGCGTCAACAAGCATGACAGATGGGCTACTAACACACACATGTGCCCCAGCCTTCCTTATCAAAACCTTATACCAACGGGCCCAAGTTGAAGCTTTGTTGGCATTATGTATTACTGATATCGCAACAATGACGCTCTGAGATTTTTCACCTCTCTCGTAGTTACATCACTAAACGTTTTCCTTCGCCTAGAACCAAAAGAGAAAGAAAAACGGGCAACCACCTTCAATGTACATCTCCAAAAGCCGCTACTCACAGTTAACCTACCTAGTCTCCTAGTTACATACTGTTACATAGTTAATAGCGTCATTGTATATTGAGTCCATAATGAAGCATTCACTCAGTGTTCACTGTATGTCCGTTACACTCTGTTGGTTATGTGTAGGTGTGAAATATTCCTCCTCCGACCTTTCTTCTCTAATGCACTCACTAAAAGGCCTGAGCTTCCCATGCGCAATTTGTACCTGCGGCAACAGGTCCCATCATACAGCACTCCGAAAGGCAGCACGCAAAACTCGATCACTGGGCAAGTCTCAAATAGAACACTTTTTCTCCAAAGATGTCGAGGAAGACGACGAGTAGTTCTGGGAACGAATTCAGCAGAAAGCCTCTGTTTTCTTTTAGATGGCCAAGTTGAGATTTTGGCAAGGGACGGACAATGGCAGCTGTGATGGCGGCCTTCGCTCGTTAGTGATCCTCTGTGACAAAAGAGGAGCCGCCGGTGCCTCAGGCAGAACGGACTGGGAGGCGTCTGTTGTCAAGTTGGGATCATTGGTTGGGGTGGCGGCTGCAATTACTGCGGAACCCCCGCGTACTTCCTATCGCTCTAGGGATTGAAGCGAGCTCATAAAGGAAGGACCTCTTATTTCTTCACCCTCTTTTCGGGCTGTGGGCTGTGCTCAAGGAAGGAAAGGTGAAAGGTAGACGTCGAAAATGCGGTTTGCGTTAAAAAATGTCAGCTTCGTCACGACGTTGATGCTCTGTGAAATTATAAACTTTTCGTCTATAAATAAACCCTTTTGTTTTTAGGATTGTTCATTTCACAGGATGGAGCTCTGTGACTCCATTGCGGCATTGTGTCACGTCAATGGGGTAGGGAGTTTTTAGAAAGGTAGCGGTGAGGCATCCCTTTAATTCACAGCTGCTACACTGCGCTACAGAATAGCTATGGCGTACTAGAATTTTCTCTTTTGACCCATGAGATGTGTAAAGCACTTGCACAGCGTACAGGTAAGGAATTGTTTAAAACATTTCATTTCGAGCATGGCGTGTTTTGTTTCATAAAAGGATCCCTTCAATCTGTAAAACCCAACTGGCAAACAAAAAGGAGGAAGAAAAATGTCGATAATCTCCATCTCTGTTCATAAAACCTATACCTCACTGAAACGAGAGATCTTACCGTAAAAATGTCCATTCTTTATACGGCGAGTGTACCCAGCACTCCGCTGGAGCACAAGGCAGGAAAAATTCTTCAGGTTAACTTGGCGTGTTGATATTTGGCACGAAGACTGTGTTTCTGTCGGACCGAGAAGACTGCCAAGTGAACTGCCCACAACCTAAAGCCTTTTCTTTCCTGCTGGGACCTTTTTTCGGCATTTTTCTTGCATCCCAGCTGATGCTCGGAGTCCAGTCTCTACTCTGTGCTACCCACACATCCATTTAACGAGCTATGTAAAACACATAAATTCCCATTCCTTCCGACGTAAATAAGACGGTACGCGTAACGATATAATCAAGTGTATATTGGAAAGTGTCTGTTGGGCGGTATAACAGACCACGTGCTTTCGTAAACATGCACCACAGCACGCTGACGCCTTTGAGGGGCAACCACAACATTTCCCACGCAGGTGCTCACCTCATTATACTGCGGTACCTAACTAAAAAAGAAAATTCATAACTCACCCAGTAACGTCATTGAAGAAGCAATGCGGACGACAGGATAAGATTAGCACAAGTAGCGTGGTCTGCGATCTATGATCGCGTAGGCTGAGTGAACGTAATTACAGTTCACCTCTTCGGCGCTTTGAAGGCGCTTCATCGCTGCTGGACGGCCAGGTTTTTCTGTTCTTCGCGGCCAATTTCAGTGTCATCTGCCAGCCCGTAAATGCTTCGGATCGATGAAAGTAATTAGAAACCTCTGAACGGAGAGCACCTAATTTGCTATTTCGTTAATTGAAGTCCACGCATCGAAAGAAGTACGCAACTTTTAACAAGAATAACAACATTAAGGGTGATGATGAAGTGAGAGCAACTATAATATTGCAACTATGAGGAAAATAATTATCATAATGCAAACTGAGTAGTTTCAGCATAGAGCCGTTCACAGGGTGCCAACCTTACAGTTTCGTTCTAGCAGGCATATGGAAATAGAAAGCACTTGGCAGCACGCTAAAACGAATGACAAAATGAATAAGTTTGTGCAGAAACACATAGTCACGTATGGCCCGCCTAATGAACAATGTATGCATATTCACTCCGTTCAGAAAGCTAAAATAATTATCAAATAGATTGCGACGGTAAGAAGCCAGTCTGGCATACTAATGAATTGGCAGACGAACTAGCCAGGACGTCCCCTATTCTTGCCGTTCTACCAACGCTTCCTATCATCCTGTGCTCCCAATTCCGAAGCTTGCAACACCTAACTGAGCACCTAACACCCACGTGCTGGTTATGAACACCTGGCTTTGCCGTGGCGCACGCAGTGAGGAAGTGTGGATAACGAGATGCATCGCCATGCCCCTGAAGTTTTACCTGCGTCGATGCAGCCGTCGAGTACCCCCTTTGTGTACTGTGCAGCGGAATGAAACGGTCCTCCATTTTTTATTAGAATGTCGTCTGTGATCCGTCTGGCGTTGCAATGTACTAGAGGTTTCATGCCGCAGTCACGGAATCCCCTTCACTCTAGCATCCATCCTTTCATTTGGAAGGGCACACTCAGGGCACTGTGAAAAAGATATCGGAAGCGCTCTGTACCACATAATAATGGCGACAGCCCGCTTCTAATTTTTCCATACCCATGCTAAGCCGTGGCTAAACGCCGTCCTGGCTAATGACCAGGAAGGAGAAAGTAGAAGGAGACTGTTTCCTTATCTCCACAGCCTCTTTAAAATAGGTTTGCGAGATCCAGTGTACGACATGATTCTTGTCTTAGATTGATGAGGCCATGAACGCCAGCGAAGCAACTTCTTTTTGTGCAGCAACATAATGGCGCTCTGAGCAGACAAGACGGAACAGTTTGATGTCACCGGCAAACAATTTGAGTGCTGCACGGAACGCAGCTTTTTGTCACAAAAACCAAGAACAACAGTGGCTCGCGGTCGCCTCCTTGAGGTAATTGTATTATGAGTAAGTTGAGACACATTAGAACTTAAAGTATCATGTCACTGAAAAAGTTAGTCACCTGCAAGACTCGGACCCACAACTTCTGGATAGTCAGTCTTAGGCTCTAGCAATTCAGCTAAGCTAGCACCAGTGACTTTCGTTATTTGAAGGGACAACCGCACTCACTCCCCTTTCTCCCTTATACATTACTCTCTTTCACACACACAGGTAATGTAGCGGTATATGTGTCCATGCCACATATGGACAACATTCTTCTTGACCCATTTACTCTAGAGGAAGTTGATACGCTATAGGTTCCCGGTGTTTACTTTCATAATTATTTGGCTGGGATATATCCAGGTAAAAGAAGCAATTGATCATATGTCTAAATCTGCTGGCATTTTGGCTGTTGGCATTCTTGTTTTTCTGACTGCGAACTACAGTTTACAGTTTATACGTGTGCAGTTTGTATACCTGTTTGATTCCAAAGTATTGTTTCAGTTGATTATAGATTTTTTTTTTTTTGTTTGTGATAGGTGTATTAACAAGTTAACGGATTAAGGTAGAAAGCCATATGTGGTTGAACCGATATACAACTGATGTTCTTGCTGATTGTTTAGAACTGGAGTGCTGCCAGGTGAAACTTTCGTGGAGCAATAAAGTTCTCAAGGACAAGTTACACGTTCAGCCCAGCAATGGAAATATGTTGAAGACTGATGGGAATGTGCAGACGTTGACGCTTGATGGCTCACTGTGAAAGCCGTAGACATCACTTTCATGAGGTCCGAATGCTGAAAGCTTTGGTTCTAAGTCGGTGGCGTCTTCCCCTGTAACCCAACACCAATGCCACGCGGTAGCAATGCATCGGCTTCTTGGCGCCAGAAGCCAATACCACTCCAGGTTACAGTTTCCACTGCTTCATAGCTAAGATCCTTAGCAGTAAATTTACGGTGGAGATGGTGCAACCGGGCGGTCCTGGTGCTTCACTAGTCTGGATTGGTCCCACCAAGGATCCGACCCCTTTGGGCCCAGGTCGTCCGATTGGTGACTCCTAGCAGGGGTTGTGGCCCTAGTTTTGACCCTTTTAAGCAGCTGCAGCGGCGGAGAGTGGACTAGCGACCACTTCAATGCTGTAAATTTTTAAATAAACGAGTTGTTCATAGTTGAAGATTCGGGCCCGCGTCTTCTGCCCGACGTCCGGCAAGCAGAGGGAAAGGCTTTTTATGCATCAATCAATGACAAGGGGAGAGAAGAAGACGAAATTGATCTGTGCTAATGTCAGGGAGCTCTGCATAATGTGGATGTGACATCGTTCAAATGTCGTCTGTCCGCAAAGGTAGCCTTCAGAATGGAAAGCGGACAGGACACAAACCAATGACTTACACCAATTCTTTATATTATTTTATTCCTATTATTATTTATTTTTGTTTGCTTTGTGGCAACACACCGAGAGCGGTGTTGTTTCGTTTTCTTCAGAAACCACGAAGCCGTGAAAAAAGATGTCACTTTACAAATTTTCTCCTTAATTGACCGATTTTTCGCTTCTGTGACCCGCTATATTTGCTGTACGTATACCCCGTCCCCCGAAACATTCACAGCGGGTCTCAAAATGGGCTGCGACGCCAACAAATGCGGAAGAGCACTCTCGGTGAGAAATCCGTCTGTACTGTCAAATACGAGCAGTCCTTGGCCCGTACAAAGAGACATTACCGTTGGCACCTGGGCCTAACATGGTCATACAATAGCGACCTGAGGTCACTATTCCCCACCCTTTTATTTTTATATATTCTCTTATATTTTTCTCAGCCTTTTATCGGTCAGCGAATGATCGGCGGATCTGAACCAGAAATATAGTAAAGCGTTAAGATTTTAATCTAACCCTCACGAGTCCTGAGCGTCGCACTAGCACCTCGCACGAGCCCTCTCACAGCAGGCACTTTTAGGGGCATTCGTGCAACGCCATCAGGGTAAGATTGTCGGAATATTGGCACCACATCGGAACCAAACAAACCCCGCTGAAGGCTGCGCTAAAACACGCACACATGGCGACGCAGCAGAAAGAGAGATAACGCTATAAGAAGAAGCAAGGCAGCGAAAAGGAAAGTAACCGGCGCGCTGCATTAGGCTTAGCTGGCTCGTGTATTTTTCTGGGAGCACGGCGAATTACCCGCCTCGCAAGTACCGGCTGTGGAGGTTTTAGGCTACACGCAAACTGACATGCTTAAATATTTACGGTGCCTTCGGAAGCGCATCCTTCGCGCTCGATAAAAGGGTTTTCGGCCCTTCTTGTTTTCCTTTTGCAACCTAGTTCACATTATTGGACGGCTACTTAAACAGGCCTTCGGAACGCAGGGGATCAGAGGAAGCGACCATGTTCTTGTGAAGCCGCCTGGGTTAGGCTTTCGGATTTTCTCATTCTGTCCCATAGTCTGAAATATGTCTTGCGCAGTGTTGTTGTACCGTCATGAGCATCAACTCACGAGGACGACGAGGAATAAAAAAGAAACTTGAACGACGAGGGCAGAAGAAAAGGAAGGTTGGTCGGTACCCTAGGGTTGGGACACAACTGCATCATTTTGGCGACGAGGACGCACGTTATATGCGGCGAACGCTCAATTTTGAGAGCTCGTGCGAAAAACGAAATGCCATTGGATTTAACTGATTTTTTTCTTTTTGTTCAAGTGGAAGCTGCGTGAGAATGATATAAACTCTCTTGTTTTAGTCTTATTTTTTGCCCAGTGTTAACGATTCTATCGGGACACAGCGTGTGCAGCAGCGACACAAAGGGGCCACGATTCCCTGCTACAGCGAGCCAGGAAATAGACAATAATTAAGAATCAGTTGTCTCGACTTTGTGACGTGTCATTATCCGTCGTTTTTCAAGAACCTCCAAACGGACTCTGGAATTGTCGCTTTTAAATGATGTTTATTACCTTCACTGCTACTAACTTTTCACGCCTCCATCTCGTGACAACAGCTATCGGTAGAGCGACAAAAAGTAAATAGAGGTAAAAACGGGGAGCGTCTTTGCAAGACATTCCGAGAGCGCGGGCGGCGCTTTCGGAGTCACGTGATGCGCCCGGACGTGCGAGGAAACGGTGAGCTAACCTAACCTAACCTAACCTAACCTAACTTAACCTATAACCTATCCTTCTAACCTAGGTTAGGTTAGCTCACCATTTCCTCGCACGTCCGGGCGCATTCATACGCCATACGCTGCCTATCGCCTATCCTTGTCATGTGATCACGTGACTCCGAAAGCGCCTCCCGCGCTCTCGGAATGTCTTGCAAAGACGCTCTCCCAGGTAAAAACGGCTTTCTTCATCTTCTTCGACCTTCTCGCAATTCATCCCTTGTCTTCTTCTTCATCTCTATTGAGGGATGTCTCGGTCTTCGGTGGTTTAAAACACTCTTCCCACGTTTATTTTGCGGGCATATTTTTATTTATGTATTACATCATTGGTTATTTTCACTGAGACACAGGCGGGTAAAACAGCTTCATTGTAGCGCCAACAACCTACGCAGTAGCCATGGGTCCCTTCTGTATGTATCTGTAGAGGAAGTGGACGACGGTCGTAGCACGAGGCTGACACGAGCCCATGGTTCGACTGAGATATAAGTCGGCCAACAATCTGGCGGCTCGTCAATAAAGCAGCTTGTCCTACAAAGTGGTGACCCTGACGTCTGCTGTACGATGTCGCAACCTTCGTCTCCGTCGGCACCTCCAGCTGAACCCATCGACGCGCAACGTACAGTCGCCGGAATAACGTCTTGGCGCTTGCCAGATTTCTGACCCAACAACACCCGCCTCTGGTTCTTACAAGCTGAGTCAGAGTTCCACTTGAAAGGTATTCATTCAGACCTCACAAAGTACCATTTGGTAGTTCGGGCACTATCGGAGCGAGATATCAGCGAGGTAGCAGACATCATCGTCGCGCAGCCGCCTAACTCTGCGCCATTCCAACGCCTAAAAGAAGCATTACTGGAACGTTTCCAAACTTCTACTAGCCATCACCTTCAACAGTTGCTGTCATTAGAAGAGATGGGCGATGAAAAGGCTTCCCAGCTATTACGACGCCTTTACACATTGTTAGGAGACAAAGCATCCTCATTCGATGAAGACTGTCTTCGTGAGCTGTTTCTCCGCCGCTTGCCACTCACCGTACGCAATATATTGCAGTCTCGCAGTCATCATCATTGCAAGATCGAGCACTTCTGGCGGACAAAATTATGCAGGATATGAATCCTATCTCCGCTATTCACCAGTCAACGCTTCCACAACTTCCACCTGTGGCAGCCCCAAATATTGACTGCCGCTTACAAGCAATCGAGACTTCCCTCGAAGCCATCCGTAGCGAACTACGTTCAAGTCGCACTGAGAACCGCAGACCGTCACCCTCACATAACCGCAACCAGCAGAGCCGCAATGATCGTCCGAACCCAACAATCAGCCAACATAGGCGGAGATCGCCGTCGCCTTCGCGCCACGTCCCACCAAATGACTGTCCATTCTGCTGGTACCACTTCACTTTCGGTGAGTAATTTGATGTTCTTCTCCCTCTCCGAAAGGAGACTCGATGTGTCTGGAGTGCGGTGGCTTAATACCAAAAAGACGCTTGGACGACGAAGT
>JARGYV010057151.1:0-10577 GCA_029532675.1 Ornithodoros moubata | reverse complement strand
GGAGACGCCGTCCCGTTTCCCCCTGGTTACTGACCTTCCGCATGGCGCGCGTGTCCTTTTTCCGATTTTGCGGTGTTCACGCCCTTACCGGTGCCCTTACCAAGTGCATCTGATGTGGCATCGGCACTGGATATGAAAGCGCGCTATTTCGCTTCCGAGGAAAATGCGGACGCCGCTCTCGAACTGGTTCGCAAATTGCAAGCCATGCTGACAGAGTCCCGCTCCAGGAAACGGCTACAAGCGTGCATTACTGATTACTTTCAGCGCTGACTACTTTCATAATTTCTATGAATAAACCTTTGTGAACATATGCGAATCCTGCATTTCCTTCGAAGTCGTAACGGCCGTGACGCTCCCCAAGCGGCACAATGTACTGAAAGTCGGGTGCAACAGGAGTGGTCGTCAGGTGTCTTATCTTTTTGTCGCTGTCTTTCTGACGTGCCACGAACTTCAAAAGCAACCTTGATCCATCCGTCCACCCCTATTGCACCCGAGTTTCAGTACATTGTGCCGCTTGGGTCGGGTGGTTTTCTTCGCCGTAACATCGGTTAGGCCTAGGGAACGTAACGCGGTTAGTGGCAGTGTTCAGCAGCAGTAACGATTCGAATTATGCCAAAATCACTTTAATGCGTAATAAAGTGAAATCGGTATCGCGGACGAATAGATACGTCGCAAAGTGCGTCGCAACGCATCTCTAGAAGCTTGCACGCGCTCCCAAACCCCCTTCCAGGAGAGCACCATCCGTTAATGCGAACTCCGCTTTATGCGAACAAATATCCCGGCCCCCTCGAGTTCGAATTAACGAGAGTCGACTGTAGTAAATGAGTGAATTTTAAGTAAAATAATGTCAGTCTGCCTTGGCCTTTAACTGTCGTTTCCCTTCAAGTCAATAGGGAAGCCCCCTTCAGCGCCTCAGACGCCGTATGTCTCACATGCGCAGACAGCGTGCGTGTAGCGCTATTGAAATGTAGTTTAAAAAATCTGTATAGATTAAAAATTATCACCCTGTATACTAAATAATGGAAAACAGATATATCCTTTTTAAGAAGTTCCAGTTTATTTGCCATGTAGTCGTCACGGCGTCTTGTCATTGTTTGGAAGATTGTGCAAAAAATATACTTTTTTCATGTGAACAGCGGGAACAGTGATCTTTTTCTTTTAACCTTTCAGATGCTTTTTGGCATTTTCATGTACGACGTGCAATCTTTAGCAGCACTAAGCTCGTCTGCAACCTCCTCTTCCACTAATCCCGTATTTCTTTTATCCATGCAGGCATCCCAGCTGCTGTTGTCACTGCCTGCGTTCTTATAGACATGGAACCTTACCGTTCACATAACGAAGAGTAAGTGTCACATATTTCTTGTTGAAAACACGCCACTTATCTACGTCCTTTCTCTCTGTCAGCTGCTACATAACGTCTGTAAACCCTTACATCTACTACATTGGCTTCTTGGGCCTCTGTTGCCTAATATTGACTGTCAACCTTCTCGTGTTTATCATGGTAACTCGAGTACTCTGCACATCACACTCGGCGAGCAAGTCAGCCGGCGCTGCGACACACAATACTCCACCGATTACTTCGGCACAAGTTCGAGGAGCCTTCACCGTCATGACCCTCCTCGGTGTCACTTGGATTCTTGGCGTGTTTGCGGTGGGAGAAGTGCGAACCATCTTCCAGTACGTCTTTTGCGTCTGCAACTCACTTCAAGGCTTCACCATCTTCATTATTCGCGTGCTGCAGTATCCAGAAGCCCGTACCGCCTGGACGCAGTTGTTCAAAAGCGGAACTCTGAAGAAGCATCGTGGTACAGGGCCTCCTGGAGGTTCCTGGTACGCCAACTCAAACCCGAAACAAAACAGCCATTCTTCCATGGTGCGGGTGACATCCAGCAGTACAGACAGCACTAGTACGGTCGTTTTCAACAGCAACATATGGAACAGGTCTTCGAGCAAGGACTGTCCCACTAGGCTGTCCCGATTTTCGGGCATGGGGAGTTTGCTGAAGAACTGCAACCTTCAGAAAGAAGAGAAAAAAGCGAACAGCTTACCCCGCAAAAGAAAAGGAGCCAAGATCGAGCAGCAGGATACCAAAGAGGGCCATAACGGTGTCGTGCCTATGGAGTTCTACTCGTCCAGTGAGCAAGTCGCAGCGTTGAGCAAAGTCCCAGACCTCTACGTTGAGGAACTGGCTGTGGATCATACGCTAAAGCCCAGCCTTGTCATTGACTCGGCTGTGTTCATGGAAGGGGAGAGACCTGCAACTCTACAGCATCCCTGTGATGGGTACGGTGTACAGAAAGCGCATATCCTGTTTGCATACGCCGACGGGCCGCCAATCAGGATAAACGGTGTCGTGCACACGCCCGTCGACAAACCAAAGGTGGAGTGCCTCAGCACGTTCCAGCCTGCCCCACAGACGAAGAAGGCGGATGTTCCTCAGTCCCAATATGATAATCGAATATTGTTAAACGATGTGAAACGTGATGCAGAAAACATGAAATCTGGTCCTATGACACCTCAAGAGGTCCCACCAATTCAGGAGCAGGACAGCATGGAACGTAGCGTTCTGCTTACGTAGCTGTCTTTTATTTTAACAGAGCTGGACTCTATAATTCACTTTTGACTGAAGAACGATGACAGACTCAAACAGGAGTCGACGGATTAAGGAAGATACCAGAACTACGTGTTCCAAGAGTTTTATGACAAGAATGGAAGACAAGGCTGAGAGAGACATGTGGCCTCACTTTGTACATCTGTCAGCTGATTCTGGATTAGCTGTCACTTTACTTCAGACGTCGTCTGCTTTTACTATTTATTGTGTACAGTTTACAATCCCCGGAGTTGTGATAGCCAAAGACAAACTTCTGTGATCAGCGGTTTGTGTTGATCGGACCTGGGTTGCCTTAAGAACGACAAATCACAAGTACCACTGTTGTGAATCCCCTGTTACCTGTTCAGAGGATCGTTAGAGAATACATTTGTGCTCAGTGTTGCAGGATGTGCTGGGCTGACCAAAGACACCGTCCTCCTGTGAAAACCCTCTGCTTATACGTCCAGTGAATGTGTGGGTAATTTATGTGTGACTGTGTGTGAACTTGTTCTTTTTGAGAAATGTTTTAAGTTATACTCATTCCAGCCGCCGGATGCTGTGAAACTTTGTAAATATGTTAGAAAGAGGTTCACATTGCATTTAAGTGTGTTACATAAAAGTCATATTTCTCACAGCAATTTGCACTGCGCCGTCTGTCTCAGTTTCGTCTTGGAAAGATAAGTGGGCTTCAGTTCGTCAAACACTCGTTCTCCAGATGGCAATGCTACGTAGGTTCAGAGGTATAGGGACGTGGCCGCACAAGTAGCTGTTGGATTTACGCTGTTTCTGTCTTTACACACATCTGTACCATTTGGAACCACTGCTGCAGTAGGAATGCCTTCCCAGTGTAAGCTCCTTTGGCGTCTGTTTATTTAGCTGGTCTTTTTAATGGTGGTAAAAGACTCAGACTTTGCAGAACTCTGGTGTTGGTGGCTTGGTTCGCAGCCTCTTTGTCTTGGGATATCAGCTGCGCTAGCAAGTTGCAGTATCTTTATGCGAGGAATCCGGAATATAATGTGTCATTTGTCGATATCTCTGTGTGCATTCAAGTACCCTCTGGTAGAGAACATAGAATGCCTACAGCGGCATGGCTCATGATTACAGATGTCTCGCAACGTGGAGGAAAGAATTGGCAACATCAAACAAAGCCCCCTCCGTCTGCATTAGTAACACGTGGATATCGGCTCTCCTGCCATAACCAATCGACATCCGCTGGTGACCATCCGAGCGGCCATGGCCTGGCTCGCCTTTTTAAATCTATGGACGTTCACTCTCCCCCCACTTGCCGCAGGAATTTACACTATGCTATCCTCCATTTATGTAAGAAACGATAGACTAAGGGCCACAACAATGCACATTTCAAAGCATGGCCTCATCGTGTTAAAAATGTCATCCGCGGCTCAGGCATTGGCTTGACCGTGACATCAGTCAAGCCTGGATGTTCCTGCAAGGTTGCTACTACACACAGTGGCTTCTAGGAGGTCATTGCCTACTGTGGAATAGTGCACTGAGGAAAAAAAAACAAGTTAAGATGTGGCAATTCTACTCGTTGTAACACTTGATGACGTTTTATTTCCCGGATGACTGTTCTACGACCGTGAAAGGCCCGCTAGAAGCTTAGCCTTTTACGGTAGAAAGAGGTCAGCTAAAGGTTTGCTATGCGTGTTTTTCGGTGCCTGTCTTCATGTGCTGCACGTGGTAATAAGGGATAGTAGTAATGGTAGGTCCGATCGAAGGCTCCGAGGATACTCATAACAAATCAAGCTACACTGCGGTGAATACAGAGCGAACTCTGTATAGTACACGAAACACACTAGAATGCACACGCTTCTGTAGCAGACGTGTATTAGGTGTGTATTAGGTACGTGTATTAATCACCCCCCCGTTCCTAAGACACCTCTTGCATCGTCAGCGCTGCTTATCCCTTCACCCAGACGCATGCGGAAACAAACTTTGGTTGCTTTTCAAATCACACGCCATGCTCTATCCGGACTATGCGTCGCCTACCTTACTACCTTACCCCAGCCTGAAAGCAGGGGAACAAAATCGTTCCCGGTAAAGTATACCTCTTAGGAAACGGCCAGTCACAGTGCAACTGGGACTACGGACGTCATTAGCCGAATTAGAGCTCCTCGCCTTTCCATGAAACAAACCCGGTATATAAATCTTTTTGGCGTCACTACGCACAAATTCTCCATTGTCTGACACCGAACTAGCCCCATACAGGTAGGTATATAGTATAGTACAGTACCACAACTTCTCCGATTGTCTGGAGACGTGTAGCTTAATCCGGGCCCCACAACAAGGTCTCAGGAAGACAAGTTAGATCGCGCTCTTGACATCATAACTAGGTTACATGGCAGTGTTACTACATTGATGAACGATGTAAAAGCACTATAGGCAGCCCAAAAGATTACGCACAGTACTATTGCGTCGAAGAACTTTCAGCTATCAGAAGCACACAGTCTAGCGTTGTGGATAACATTCAACATGACCTCACCGAAATCCGATCGCTCTCTCAAACCACCTCAACACGTGTTACATCCCTTACTTGTAGTCCGAACGATCTCAAAGGCAGATCTCCAACGTCATCTTTTATGGCAACACCTAACTCCGCCTCAGAGTCGTGGAGCGAAAGTGAATCCAAAGTGGTTCATTTATGTCGAACCAGGCTCGACGTTAGCTGTACGCCCTCAGACTTCGAACGAGGGCACCGTACCGGCAAGTTTAGTGGAGTAAACCCCGGACCTGTTGTAGCCAAATTCTGTTCCTTCAAACTAAAAGAGAATGTTTTGTCAGCTGGACATAGGTTGAAAGACAGTGACTTGGCAGTAGCAAATGACTTCTCTGTAGCGACACGCTTAGCTTGTTGACATCTCATACAGTTTGGCAAATGAAAGCCCGATAGCTTCAAGTTGCGACACGACAGATTGGTGATAGGACATAAGTCCTACTATTTCGATGAGGAATCTAGATGCATAAAGGCGTGCACAGCGGAGATAGAAACACAACATATATCACACCCACCACACTTTCTTCCTGTATTTTGCTCCTGTTCACAAATATTCGTAGCCTCATGTCCAAACTCTAAGAAGTCGTTACCATACTCTAGTTCATCCGAGATTGTTGCTCCTACTGAAAGGTAGTTATCTGATTTAATTTCTGATGCAGAACTATCCACCTACTCCCCTGACTACACAATCTTTCGTAAAGATAGGAAGGGAGAAGGCGTTCTTGCAGCCGTCAAAAGTTATCGTCCCATGGCATCCCACAGTTGTCGACATCCCGAGCGGTCTAGAGGTCACCTATGTTACTTTATCCCACATACTATTCCCTAATACTATAATAGGTGTCTATTATAGGTCATCCACGCCTAAGGAACGAACTGATCCAAAATACGACAGATCCCAACTAGTAGAATCGCCCTGATGGGGAATTTTAACTATCCTTCCATTGATTGAAATGGGACATCTTCCCTGAACTATTCGCAGGACTTGTAGCACCAGTAGAAATTCTCCATCGTTTGACATCGAACAAGCAGTATTCAATAAGGGGTATGGTATAGTACGACAGAAAACTGCTCAGTTACAGTGTAGTGGAACTGCAAAAGTCATTAACCGAATTTCAGCTCCTCGAAACTGAAATTGATTTAGTGACATTAGGACGAGGGATATGGTGTAGAACACAGTAAAGGCGTTCCTTCGCAGTGTGTCTGCGGCTATGGACGTCATTAGCCAAACTTCAGCTCCTCGCCCGTCCGTTGCTCGCTTTGTTTAATATGTACCCAAATGAGCTAGAAGGTTAAACAAGAGAAAGCTCAGAAAGCAGGCTACTGAAGGCCACAGAACCAACAACAAAGTCATTGTGATGCCCCCATCCCTACTTCATCCCATTCCAACAGCTTGTCCAATGAAACAGAATTACAGGTCATTTATATTGCTTTACTACTTGACATTTTTCACAGCAGATCAATCAATCATAACTGGTATCAATTCCTTCAAGCACATTTATTCATTCTAAACTAATTTGTCACTGAAAGAGATTATGCTGTACAATATCTGTTACAGAATTTCAACTCCAAAATATACATGTTTATACAAAACAGTAAACAAGCCTGAGACAATGCCTGGACCTGCCTTCCTTCCCACCGCTCTCTTTCGGGCGATCAAACTGATCTTACTACGAGCCGCAGCGCTAGGGAAAACAGAAATAATATCCAGAAAACACAGAACAACTTCTATGGCAAATCAATCTTTTGCGATAAATATGGGATGACTACCTCAACTGCAGCTCCAGGAACCTGTTTTTGCCAGGCCTAGAAAACAGAAGGACAAGTAGATGCCTGCTACGCAGTTCGATAAACGACAAAGAATCACAGCTCTTGAAGTCAAAATGCAGAGACATTCTCTATAAGAGGCCAGAACTGATACTCACACCAAAGTTGCCTCTGCTCTTTTGTTCTTGGGAGACAAAAGCACGAAACGAGGGGTGTGCAAATGCTGTTGCAGGGGAAGTATTTTACAAGATCACCGAGCTGGAAACACGTTTACTGAAAAGCCAGGCTGGCCTGATGCGTCATGTCTGCATCACTAAGACATGAGGAACTCAAAAAGGAAGACTTTCGTTTCTTATTTGGTAGTGGTGTAGCGGTTCACGAGACCCAATTTTATCAAACTTATCTTAGAGCAGTCGTTGAGCAGCAAGGCTGAGATCAAGTGACCGCATTATTCGCTAGAAAGAAAATAATCTTACAACAGCTGCAGCGACAGCCGCACGTGCGCAACCGATGCAACATTTCCGGTTCAATTTACAGCGTATTATTTACTGCAAATTACGGTACTTTCTTTCCAACAACACGGAACATTAAGGGTAAGTTACACGTATATATAATTCACACACCCCTTGGAGAAACCGAAATTGAAAGGACTGCTAACGCTTGAGGAGTGATGTGCAAGGAGGTGGTGCGGTTTCTGCGAGTTGTGCGTCCTGAGCAAGAAAAAAAAAAAAACGGAAGGGGGGGTTCGAAAAAATGCGTGAAATTACTAACGAGAACATCAGGAAGAAATGCCGGCTAGAAACCACTACTTCAATCAATTTAGGAAAATATCTATGTCGCTCCAGTCCGAATCTGAGTCGTCTTCGGTCTCGGTGATGATTTCGAGCACGTCTTCCAAGCTGAACGGGGAGAGGAAGTCGTGGTCGTCGTGGAAGTCGAAGAAGTCCCACAGAACGAGCCGCTGCAGAACGGATGTTAGAATTAGGACACATAGAGCACATTTACCGACTGTAAGTACGAACACTCACCTCCATTATCTCCAGTTCGCCTTCCCGATTCTGGCGACGCCGCGGCCGAGGTGGCGGGAGGGTCGCCTTGCTTCCGTCCGGATAGGCGTGCCTGTAGAAGCATGCTCCCGCAAAGGGACATTCCCCTCTGCCCTCCTTGAAGTAGCGGCAGGGCTTTGCACTGCAAAAATGAGGCCTGCGTATTCAGTGCCTACACGCAAGAGGCCCCACAGACAAACAAAAATGCTGCTGATGCACCTCAACCTCAACGGGAGATACAGAGGAAAAATGTGGATACCATGGTGAAATTGCTGTGTGCAAACTTTGATATGCACTTGTAGTTTTATTTCTTTTTTTTTCTTTGCTGTTTTGCTTACTTCGTTTACTTGCGCTACCGAAAAAGGACCTACGAAGAAGATGGTCCGAGTATCGCTCTTTTATTTGTAGAATTGATAGCCGTAGTTTCAGGTATTTCGGGTGCAGTATTTGCACTGCAGAAACGTTTCACAGAAAAACCTGAATCTAGGGTGAAAATTCAAGGAAATATCAGGCTGAACATAACCCGAGGCTCTATTTATGAACTGCACGACACTGCTGGGGATTGGGGAAACAGAAGGCGCCACAAACAAGCCTAGTACTGAAAATAAATAAAATGAACGCAAAAACTGAGGCCTCCAGTAGATTAGGTGAAACAGTAAGGTGTCTGCCAGACTTGAGTGTCCAAATAACCTGACTTTTAGCAGACGTCCCACTTAAATCACAAAGTCGGGCAAACCTGGAAGTTACACCCTGGAGCCTGGTTAAGTTAGCATCATGTGCCAAGAAAGAACTGAGCCTGCCGTCACTTGCCACTGCTCCACGAGCTGTGGACCGGTGGCACGATTCCCGAATCCTTGCTACACTGTCAAAGTACTTATGTAGGGATAAAACACATCTGGTGGTATACCGGTTATCGTTTGAAAACAAAAAATTGCAGGCCGGCGTCCGTCACGATAACGGGGCTCACATTTTTGGTGAAGTCCGATCTCACGCACAGCCTTAGGGTGTGCCTCACAATAACAAGTGGTTAACTCCAGAGAAAGAATAAAACGAGACTCTCTGCGAAAGGATTGAAATAGCAATAACGGTAAGGTGATTTGTCAGTCCACTGTAGGTGTCGATGGATGCAGAGGGCCCCCATGAATACTCACCTCAGTGCCTTCTTATAGTCCGCGATAAGCTTGTCCTTCTCGTCTCCCATGTCCACCCAAAAACTACTCGGTGTAACAAAGTCTGATGAAATGCGGCACTCCGGGCATGCCCTGAAACACAAAGGTCGCAACATTATGTACTTTCAGGCATTTGTTGCATGTGCAGAATTTGCAATATCCAAAGTGTCCAATTTGAGCAAAACTCTGGAGGAATACATTATTAAGTGGAATACATTCCCAACATCTCCCATGCAAAAGCACAGACCCCAGTAGATCATCTGATGATGTCAATACTATCTCGTGAAGGCGGAAAATATTGGCATCATTCGTACTTCAAAAAACCAGTAGCAAGCCCAATGCGTATATACAAGTGAAGTTTTCTGTTTTCTATTTAGTACTACTTTTTCTTGCTACCGCCTCTTGCCTTTCCCTGCTTTTCCTCAACTTCTGTATAATTCAAACTATTTCGTGATCCCAGTGAAGTTCAAACGAATGAGCTTTCATTATAAACTGTAGCAGCACCTACATTTAATTCCCACTGAATTCTATTTTCACCTCTCCAATAAACCAAACCCACAAAAATCAGGCAAGTCTACTGTCCAACTTTTAACTTTGCTCAGGTCACGACTAAACAGCTCCTTTTTCTTTAAGTTTGAATAGGAAAAGCACACTGGTTTTGAACGGTTTCAGCAAAGCTGGTTACTGGTTTCCTTACGGGGGTTCAACAGCATATGCCTCAATATTCTCTACCTTTTTACATAGGGCCAAGAACAAAATTATTTCCTCAAACGTTTAGCCTTCGCACAGGCATAAGATTGCAAAATTTCGTGCTTTTACGATTGCACAGTGAGCAAAAAAAGAAACACTGAATGTGCACCCAAAAAGGGGTTCTTCCGGCATACATTGCACTAGGAAAAACTCAGATTATACTCCTTTCACTTCCCATAAATGCGGTGTCGTTCACGACAGTCGTGAAATGCTGACTAAGAATGAATATCTTCAGCTGTCTTCTTTTTTCTTTTTTAACACACGACTTCAAGTGTACCACAATGCTCTGGTGCCGCCACATGTTTAGAACCACATGATGTGAAAATGGCAATGATGAAAGAAACAGTTCCCGGGCCCTTATACCTCTACTGCGGCCACACGTAGGAAACTAACTGACAAGATCCGTGGTAGTCGAACCACACGACTCATCGCTTCTTGTGGAATGACCCAGTTGAGAGTTACTGCCCTTGTAGGCAGTCACCAAATGATCAAAATCAACTGTCAGCGATCAACACAACGTTCCCTACCTGACCGTCTTGGTCTCAAACTGCCGATTACCCCTCCACTTGCGGATGCAGCTGAGGCAGAAGACGTGGCTGCACTTCTCTAAGATGCCGAAACGCCGTTCCGAGGGTGGCTCTTTCTCCATCACTAAATCCATGCAGATGCCACAACTCTTGGTAGCACTACGCTGTACAGCAAACGACAGCTCCATATCCCTCTCGTGTTTCTCCAGACATTCCTGC
>JARGYV010057127.1:14938-25243 GCA_029532675.1 Ornithodoros moubata | reverse complement strand
TGTATTACTGTATTAGTATTATAATACACGTTTTCAGGTGTATTACTGTATTAGTATTATAATACAAAAAATTTGTATTACTGCCCAGCCCTGAGGAATAGACACAGTGCTGTAGGGAATATCCACGTTGAAGCGCCCACAGAGAAGGTGTTACTCTTTGCCCGTCTGCAATCCGCACCGAACAAACACCACTGTCAGCTTCCGCGAGGCAGGCTGAATCGTATTGCCGCCTCTTTATGAACCACGCACTCCGTTCGCGGTGGGGATCCGCCCAGCGTTTGCATACAAGAGAATACTGCGACGAACCAAGCCACGGTAGACACAACGATGACATCCGTTGCGAAAGTACCAGGAGCGGAAGCAGGTCATACAGCGGAACGTCTAATGAAGCGGCAGTGCCGACATTGTTTTAGTGTTTCGTGGTTCGCAGTCCCCTATTGTCAGACCCCTTATAAGGTGAAAGCACTGGTTGCTGACGCCTACATAAAACGATTTGTGAGATGACGTCAATTGTAGTCATTTTTACACGTTTAATGCCTCTTTACCTTGATTTTGATTTACGGTATATATATGTAATTTTTAATTTACGGTTTGCATACTAAAAGGACGTACTAATGTGCGTGGTGTTGAGCTATTGACCTACGTCGGCAAACGGTTCAGTGAGACTCCAACAAGTGAACCAGCCGAGCACGTGAAAGAGCTATGAATGCAGTTTTAACTCATTCCAGATTGGGATTTACTTAGTGTGCACAAAGTCTTGGCCACTTTGACTACGGAACAATCGTACTCCAGTCGCCCAATGCCATTTGATGCCTGTCGGAGAAATACATCGAAGCGCCCTTTCTCGAGGCCTATATTTATTACACTTGCAAAATTAGAAGGCATAACACGATCACTGTTTCGCCTTGAAGAATTCACGCACGTCCTCGGGGATTTTACTTTGCCTGGCGATTGCGGAGCGGTTACACGCCTATATATACTTTGGCAGTGTTTGGTACATACCTTCCCCTTCCTTCACATCGAGAATTCGAGCTTGGCCCACTGTCAACAAGAGGCACTCATTGGCAAGATACGCGGAAAGGCGTACTAGGGTCTTCCAGGTAACTCCTGTACGTATCCTTCACGGGGAATCCGACATTTTTACGACTTCTGCTTGTTGCTTCCTTCTCTGGGACGCGTGCCAAGGTTTGCTTAAATGAATGGTATGCAATATTAGAAACGAGGGTGTACTAGGTAAAGGAAATAGATATCGATGCGATGTTGGTCTTCTTTAGGTACTGGATATGTCGCTGGGTGTTCTTGAATTAAAGACGGTCTCATCCAGGGTTTGCGTTCGCATGTACCCCAGACCCTTGATCCCCATACTGCCTACACACACTAAAAACAGAACTTCACCGCGTAACACGGTGTACACCAATCAGAAGTCAGAAATATATTTTTTCACGCACATGATACGTCAAAAACTGTGGGCGTACGCCTTTTTGTGTCACTTAGCATTACTTCATGTGTCACAAAAAGGCGTACGTCCACCGTTTTTGACGGATCTCCCGCGCGAACGGTATAATTCTGGCTGGGGATTGGTTTACGCCGCGTTATGCGGTGAAGTTTCGTTTTTAGAGTGTACAGTTTGTAGTGTGCATTGTTAAAATTGAACTTCACCGCATAACACGGCGATGGCCATTTCTGGGCCACTTATGCACTGCATATGTGTCCCAAAAATGACCTTCCCCCACCGTTTTCAGCGAATAGGTTTAGCGAATGATATCATTCCAAATGGCGATTGGTCATCGACGTGCTACGCGGTGAAGTTCAGTTTTAACAGTGTGTGTATTGTGTCTTTCTATTAACTTGGGGAAAGAAGGCTCACCAAGCGGAATCAAGTCTACAAGCATGTATACCATCTGTGTTCTAGACGATGGCCTTGTTTTCGTGATTCGCTTAATAAGGTCTCGAACAGCGGGCACAGTTATCTCGGAACGTCCGGGGTCACATCTGATAATAAAGAAGGTATCCTAATTGCTATAGAGAACAATAGGCAGAAAGCGGTCTTGGAACAGCACGTAGCGAGGAAATGTCCAGTTTGTATATGAAAACAGTACTCGCGCGAGTGCTGTCTAAAAGAAATATGGAGAAGAAAACAAAACAACAGAAAGTGCTCTGTTGGAAAGGAAACAGGACGCCGTACAACAGACAGAAGGCATTGCTTAGGTCACGCGATATCCTGCGCAGTCGATATGCTGAGGTTAGTGAATACTGGAGAAACAGGAAACCAGTCCCAGTTCAAAAAGGTGACGTTCGCTACCCTCATATATCGAAGATAGGGGATTCGTATGCACATGCTCGGGCTTCAATGGCGCATGGCGTTCCCATCTCTGCATCCGCGGCAGAAACATCGGTTGCTATTGAATCGTGTTAATTAGGACTACCGCTAATTGAATGACTGTATCCGAAATGGAATAAGAAATTTCCTCTCGGCTGCGACGACCTTGCCGTTCTTAGAGGCGGGGATCGACTTTCCTCAGACACGCACGACATCCGAGCAATTGATGCAATTATAAAGGCAGCGAAATGGAGTGACGCGTAATAGTAGGAGCTCGATATACGTGGATACACGTGTTACTCCCGCAGGGAAGTATACTGTAACAACACATTTCTTTCTACGTTAAGAACCAGTGTATCGTTCTGGTGACCCATTCGAAGGAAACTCTTAGCGTACGTCTTTTTCTGACACTAAAAGCCTACGATTTTTCAAAAATCAGTCGAGTGAACAGTATAGCATGCTGCACTATAAAATATTTCACCGTAAAATGGTTTGCACGGTATCTGACCGCTTTCTTTCCTTTTTGTGTTAAGTCATCTGCGGTAGCAGATTACGAAGCAACAAATATTTATTGCAGGTTACTCAGTTGTAGTTTCTATGTCTGTACAAATGTGTGATAGTGGTACACGCGTTCACAAAATAGACGCAACGTTTGCGTGTACGTGCACTGAGCAGTGTGTTGTGGCGACTGATAGTGGCGGTGCCTCTTTCCATTCCAAGCGGTCTGCCTGCCTGGTGTGGCCGCATGTTGCTCGGAATGAAAGATTCATCTTTGCGAAGAGAACTGGAAACTTCCAAAGGCACTGTGCCGACACAGTTGGGAAAACCCATACAACACAGCCGTCTTTTGCACGGGAGGCGACTAGTACATGAGAACATCACGCACGGAAAACAAGACAAGAACAGAGCCATCTTCAACCTTATATTTGAAAGGTGTCAGATAGGCAACCGTGCGTATGTGCTTGGTTGCATGGTCGTACACGCATAAAGGTGCAAGCAACAAAATTGAACCTGAAAGCAGACGCAGATAAGAAGAGAGAGGGCGCAGGCAAGCTGGTACACTGTTATTTTCCCTTGCGTTTTCGTGCGAAAAAGTAGTGCAACCTTTTGGAAGGAGCATACTAGGACAAGATAAGCTTGTCCAAGTATGCTCTCCCATAGGGTTTTCAACAAATGTAAGCACTGGAAAATATCATTCTGTATGACGGTTGGCGCTAAGTGCACTACTTTTTCCTACGCAAACCCAAGGGAAAATAACAGTGTACGTTTTGAGACGAGAAAACCGCAAGACACGGGAAGATAGAAAGGACAACAGAATATCCTCAGATCCATCACATTTATTCAACTAACGCACCTCGTGTATATCACCAAGTAGTGGCGGACAGATGGCAAGGAAAACAGGGAAAGGTTACGCACAGCATTACCCCGAGGCCGAGTGCTTCTACAGGGGATCACGTTCACCACAGCGGGCGCCTTCAGGAATGTATGCGTTGGGGACACCGGTTTGAGGAAACTAGTATTGTTGAGAGCAATAAGGTCCGAAGGCTCTTGAAAGAGTCCGTTGAAATATGTAGCCGGGCTATTGTTGTGAGTAACCCTTCCCTGTTTCCCTTGCCCCCAGTCCGTCGCTGCTTGGGGATATAAACGAGGTGCATTCGTCGGATAAATGTGCTGAGTCTGGGGATCTACTGTTGTCGTCTCTTTGTTTCTGAGCTTCACGGTTTTCTCGTCTCAAGTGACTCAGTGCGGTAAATTTTGAGTTTATGTCGCTGTATTTTTACTCTTATTTTAATGTCTTGCATTCTAATGACTACCCGTTGGTACCCATACAGACTGTCTTGATCAAGCCTTCGCCTAACTTTATCGTTCCGTAAAAGTTCTGAGCTCTGTACTGAAATTTGAAAATTAGATTTAAAGATTACGAAGGACGCTTTTCATCATCAGTGCCTTTTTTTGGAGGCTAAAATGTCAGTTGTATCTGCAGCGAGTCCGGACCAGTACTTTAATGATTAAAACCAGATTGAATGTTATAAAAAAACTAATTTTGAGACTTAATACTAACGAGAAAAGCAGACTGAGAAAAAGACCGGGGAAAAAACGCTCGTTACAAGTTATGTGCACGCAAAACTTATCCGGGGCTTTCGTAGGTCGCTGTCAATCACTGTCACTCCGCAGTCATTCAAGGTTTGCTGCATAAGTAACGCCAACCTTCAACATGGAATGCAGCTGTCTTCTCCTGGACAGGTTGAGAACGGATATCGGAAGGGCGCAATGGTGAAACAGATGCAGCCACATGTTTATCGCCACGTACACGCACACGTGGTACACGTACACTGTAGAAACAGAACTTCAGCACATAACACGCTAGGAGCCAATCCCCATTCACAGTGATATCAGTCTTTTTTTCTATACTGGCGGCAAACGATAGACGTACGCCTTTTTGTGATATTATGAATTTATGTTAATGTCATAAAAATGCGTACGTCTACCATTTTTCACCAATCAGGACAGTAAAGGATATCATTCTGTCCCGTGATTGGTTCCCAACGTCTTATGCGGTGAAGTTCTCTTTTTAGAGTGTAAACTTCTGGTTTTAAACCACAGTCGGCGCCCTGGACATCAACAGTCCCTTCAAAGTCGGACAACAAGCTCTACATATCAGCCGTTAAGGTGTAGGCGTAGAACCGTTACAGTCACGCGGCCCACGGTATATGCGTCGACACAAAGGGTGTAGGCGTAGAAGATCATGCTCGGCCAGACCCAGCTTTCGAACTGGACATTCCCAAGTAACATTCCCAGGCGAGACGTGGGAATGTCATTTGGGAACAAGCCGTTCGCAAATTGCCGTCGNCCCCCCGTCCCGTCGTCCCTGCTGCGTCGAAGGGTGACAGTCAGTCCGAAGGTCTTTGACATCCGTCATTGAGTGGCAGCGTTCCCTCGTCTTCTTTGCCGCCCGTTCTAAGACGAACAGAGGTGATGTAATGCTGTACAGGCGTGAGAAACGTGTACAGGGAAGGAAGAAACGCGTATTCTGTTGAAGAGGCGAAGCAGATATTATCGCGTGGCTAAAAAAAGAAAAGTTATAAATCTTTGGTGTTGCATTGAGATTCATTCACTATGTGAACCATCATACCACGAACCTTGAACTAGCAAAGTGCACCACTTTACGTGGTTGTTGATTAAGCCCGCATGACGTCGTTCCTTTGCGAGCATTTAGGATCGAACGATTGTCTCTCATCTCGCGATATCGGCATTCTATGCAACGTACTCCGCAGTTATTTAATATCGCTTGACCTTTCTGGCATGGAGTTAAAACTGTATATATTCACACTTCACGATCAGACATGTTCAATAATGGTTATGGTTACAAATGGTGGGCATATAGCGTTTATTGTATCTGCAGTATATGTCCTATACCATACATTGCTTTATTACGAACCAGATTAACGTTTCTCGACATCCTGGAAAGATGCCTTTAGGTAGCACATGTTCAGTGCGCGAAAGAGGTCTCGGGACGCACTGATCAGAATTGATATCATATGCGACAGACATCAGGCTGCGCGAGCAGGTGTTAGGTATTCGTGGAAAGCTCCCCATGTGTCGTACGTGTAGCGCAAGCACCAACAGCGTCACACAAAATGTATATCTCGATACATTAGGTCTGCCCATAAAGTACAGGAGAGATAGCAGGGCCACTACAGGGTACGAAATGAGTTACATATCATTTTTTAGTTCTATTACTACATGCCTAGATGTGACGTGAAGGCTTCGTCTTGGTTTCTTTGCTTCCCCTCTTCCTCTTTACCATCTTTTTTTTTTTTTTTTTTTAAGTTTTAGTGTTCTGGGGCGAGCAAAGACGTTGTCGTAATTCACGTCCCGAACTTTTTTCTTTTCTTTTTCATGGAGTACACAAATACGCACGAGGCGCTGAGCACACAACAGCAGCTCGGCACACGAACGTTCCAGGCTTGGAAATAAGGCGACGAGGCCCATCATATCCTTTAACCTTGGCGCAAAGCGATGCACTTCGCTCGACGAGTGTTTGGAACTATCTCAACAAGGCCACCTGTGTCAACTTACACTGACTTCTAGGCAGAATCAAACATTGACGCTGTTGTCGTGCCCCGGGGCGATGGCGTGCCGCCACACTTGTGCTGGAATTAAAAAAAAAAAAAAAAGGAATGCATTGTGATATTGCGACGTGCGTGGAACCTGACAGACAATTTATCAGCCTGAGCGTGCTGCTGCGGCGCGACCTGCAGTGTGACTTATGATATGTGTCCGTCTTCTTTTACAAAAGGAGGTCGTGGACCTTGTTGGTCGCCTGGATGTGGGGAGCAATTGATGTGCGTGTGTCCAATGGAAAGAATTACTCACGATGACGGGCCTTCCTTTGTAAGATTTGTGTCTCCTGCGCCGCGGTATAATCTCGGCTATCTCTAGCAGCTAGAGTCTAGCTCATACTGCTCCGAACTTCTCGTAACATTTTGGCGGAGGTGCGACTCGACCTGCCGTCCAACTAAAGCACAAAATCGTTCTTTAAGGCGCCATCTGTGCGTTTTGCTTGGGAAGTTATAAGAGGAGCTAAACGATCATGCGGCGTCGCTGTGTACTTGTACCATATACATATCGCGTATCACGAAACTCGAAACGGGTCCAACTTTACTTGGCGCTGTTGTAGTATGTGATGACCTGAAGACGAGACAAAAAAAATCGAGCCGAAATACCAGAATCAAAGTCCGCACTCTTCCCATTTCCTTTTGGATGAAGTGGCGCAAAGTCCAACGGGTCTTCCCATGTTGTTCTCACGCTAAAAGAGAGAGAGAGAGAAAAAAAAAAGAGGAAGGAAAGCTTCTTCGTAGAACAATCCGATATATCTAACGGGACTCGAACCGCTATCTGTTTATTTAACCTCAATAGTTTTGCGACCAGGAGATTTCTCACGGTCTCTCTGAAAGCCGTCGCCCAGCACCGGTTTTTTCCTTGCCTTCACGACGCCAGGCGCAGCCTTCCACGGGCAAGAACCGCATATCGAATGGTCCAGAACAGCAACACAATTCGTGGCCACTCGTCCCGATGCTGTCGTCACTATTCTTTTCTTTTTTTCACTTTCTTCATGCATCATCCTCGTAACTGGCTTCCACTGGACTGTGTCACTGTCTTTCCAATGATACTCCGTCAAAACCAGTCCTGGACATGCTCGACAGCTTCATAAAGTGTTGTTTGGCATCGGGCAATTACTATTCGATGCTGGCGCTAATAGAGCTATACTGCATCTAAGCACCGCTATGACAGGTTTTGACTTGGGTGGCGAGTAGAGTAAACGGCGACATGCCAGGTGAACTTCTCGTTTGTTATGTTTTTTTTCTATTGCTATACGTTCTATTGCTAAAAAAACCGTTCGTCTATCTGTCACTCGTCAGTCTAGAGCTGGAGAAAATTCTCCTTCATAGTTCACAGATGCACTGCATGATACAGAGCCTCAACCAGTAATCATGATTTCCTTAGTACTATGCGAAAATCAGCAACATTGCTAGACAGGAGAATCAGAAACGAGAGATGCAGTACTCTGAACGTTGAATGAACGATTCATCAGCACCATCTTTCAAGCTCAGAGAAGCGCGAATTCATCAGGATTTACTGCCAAGCCTGCAGCTGCGTAGATCCCAACATAAGCGAAATCTCGACGGCCTGCGTAGCTGTTTACGAAACGTGAGACAGTAGTTTTTTTCTTTCTTTTAACACGGCATATGTTTCCACTTTCATCGTTGTGTTTCATATGCGTATGCAAACGGGAGCAGGTTCGCGCTTTTTCGGCCCAACAGACGTCCTAAATGCTATCCTCCTCGTGGCGCTCTGAATCACCTGAAGCACACCAAATGAAGTCCTTACCCTTTATGTGCGCAGCATGGCTCGGTTGCTTTTCCGTTCCAGACAGCTCGCCTGGAAAACGCAATAATGGTCTTCAAACGGTGATGCACCACGCTTGGAGGATCTCTATCGCTAGCCGGATTCAAATGCTCATGCACGGCCCATATTCGGCAATGAGGATACGTTCACTCACTTGGCGAGCATCACGGTGGACGTCTCGCATCTCAAAGTATCCGAGCGTTGCAAGTGCAGACCGCCATATCCAGACGCAGCGAGAATGTAGCCCATTTCGAGCACGCTCAAAACGTGGTCGTCGTGTTCATCAGTTGCGTAACTTGTCGCAATCATGCGTTCAAAACGCAAAAGACGCAATAAACCGTTCTTCTTCTTTTTCTTTCTTTTTTTTTTTTTTTTTTNGGAATCAGGACAGGCGTGAAACAGACAGCGTTAACATTCTGGATTTGATAGAGAAAGAATGATCAAAAGCGAGCTGTTGGCAAGGATCCATAACGAGACACCCGAAACTATAGGGGAACATGAAGAAGCACACAAGACGGAGTCTGAGACACACCTGAGAGTTTACTGCTCAAACGGAACTTATGTATAAAGGTTCAGAGTTTTATTTGTGTGCGTCTTCTTGTTACTTTAGTCTCTTTAGTATAGTTTTGGGTTTGTGTTACACTTTGTCACTGCAGCGCTTTTTCTTTTCCTTTTTTCTTGTTCCTGTCACCCTGATGTTCTTTATGTTATACGCTGTTGGAGCTTGTCATGGATTTGTATCCGCTGAAAGATTTTATCGTTGCGACCACCTGCTGCATTTTGATGCGTTACTGTTTAAAAAGATAGGCGCAGACATGTAAATTGGACATGGCTTGTGGAAAGCAGTGCACGTATGAGTTCAAACACACGCAAGATATGTTTAGCTTAAGCTCTACTTCACTGTCTCTGTACAATACAAGTTCGCCGAGTGCATCCTAAACGCTTGGCTAGCATTAACCAATAGTCTGAAGCGCATATGCAGACAGGCAAGCTGTAGTATGCACTTAACCATCCATACACCCACGTGCATGCCTCTGCTCACGAAACCAGGAAGAGCTAAGTGTCCATATATATATGGGTGGAGCAGCCTTGATGGCGGCCTTGAATATCTCGACTGCGACTACTATTCACGAGCAATTATAGCTGAAGTGTACCGCTTATACACGGTTGTCGAATAGTGCATAGAAGTTGCTTATTGCGTCATGTGGGGTCGCATTAGTGTCAGATGTTGCGCGCAAGTAAACGAAGTTGCTTTCGGTTTTCGTAGAGTAAGGGTTAACGTGCAGTGCGCATTCATTCGTCTTCTGCGCAGCAAAGCAAGGTACAGTGTATACATATGTTGATGTCTTGGTGTACTTTAGGAACGAAACTTGAAGCGCCATAATGTACAGCAGAAAAGAAGAACATATTCTTCCTTCCCCTGTCTTATGATGTTTACCGTCCTAAGAGCTGTTGAGCCTCCTATTGACCACAAATGAGCAAACAGGACAGATGTTATTGTGAACGAAAATGAACTCATTAGGTGTTATGCGCTGAAGTTTTTGTTTTCAGAGTGTAAAGACAAAAGCGAATGCGGGGGAATTCAGTCAAACAACATTCTGCGACACTAATGCAGTTATGGTAAATGGCGCAACAACAACAACTATGATGATGATGTGGGGAATTTTCTCACACTACGTAAATGGCGCAGGACTGCACCTGCACTACCGTTTTCAACGAGTTAGAGAGGAAAAGTTAATGATATAATCTTCAATGCCTTTGGTTCTTGCTGTGATAGCATACAGTATACAGCTAAGTGCAAAGAGATTCTTTTTTTTAAATATTCAAGTGGTATTTTCTACAATGGAATCAAGGGTTTTCTTTTAATAATTTGAGCTAATTAACGTTTAAATTATTGGAGATGGAGGCTGGGCTGAAGGCGTAACATTGAGGGATTTTGCACCCATGACGTCATTGCGTTTCTTAGTATTAAAATGGGCGCAACTGTAGGTGCACAATCTTTTGTTGAAAAAAAAGGGGGCGCCTTTTTTTTTCTTTGTTTTGCATAGTTCCTTTTTCTCCGTTTTTTTTTTTTT
>JARGYV010057127.1:3369-14932 GCA_029532675.1 Ornithodoros moubata | reverse complement strand
TGTTTTCTTTATTTCCCCTCTCCCCTTGCTGCAGGAGAGGAAAAGTCACAAAGCTGCTTCAAGCGACCGCGGAGGAAGGGTTACACATGATCTTTTGACGACGTTGAGACCCTGGGGAGTGCATCCTACGTTTGCTTATTTGTCGCCTTTCATGGGGCTTAGAGCAGCGTTGTGACTTTCTCTCTCGCACATCAGGGCGAGAGGAACGCACACGTCTGCAGATAAAAAAAAAGACATCTTTTTTCTTTTTTTTTTCGGCCAGAGGTTGTGGGCTAACAGTTCCGCAATTCCGGTTCCGACATCACGGGAACAAGATCTACCAATGTTCTTTCAACTAAGCCTCTATGTCCAATAATTCAAAGGCTACTAACGCAAAATAATTAACACAATGTTGAAATACCTTTCTGATGCGCTCAGAAGGGAGTATAGCTGCCGTAGAACTCGTCACCCTTGGTCGCATCTTAGAAAATATCATTTGAGTATATATATAGGCAAATAGCAAAAATGAATCGTGGAGAGCAGTAGCGTGGGAATAATAGAAAAAAAGCATTTATTAGGGGGAGATTGTAAAACTTGAGACTCGACGTCTCGACGGCAGCTCTACATGATACGTGCCGCGTGATACATGCCGTGGATTTCATCAGGGAACCATACATATTTGAGACTAATAGGATAAAACAACCGCGCCGAAGACAACCGCCCAGAAGAAGCACAGTACCTGTGCGAAAAATCGCCGGCTTCCAACCTGAGGTGTTTTGCTCTAATTCTTACCGTATTCTGTATGACGACTGGTTCTGAGCGTGACATGTGGCCAAGTTTTTGTATGATGCAGTAATGGTCCCCTGATGAAATCCTAACACAACCTGTAGTTCCCAGCGCTTTCGTCTGTAGCCTTCGCAGCAGATTATCGGTTCCCCTGATTTCCTTGTAATTAGGACTAATCTCGTAATATTAGACGACTGAAAGCCCCATGAGCCTGATGCCTGAAGAGCTGCCTCTGTCCCTGAGGGTGTGTGACCTTCAATCCTCGGAGCTGTTTCAATTTGGAGGGCACCTTCCGAGAACGACGCAAAGTGGGACGAGTGTCGGCTTCCCGTTTAAGTAATGACTGATTATTTGATGCAAGTGCCCAGCCTCGCTTGTGTGTTCAAAACAAAAAGCAAGAAGGCAAAAAATAAATCTTCGTTTAGCCTGGCACTTCACTGTCACAGATGAAAATCGAAGGCCACAGCAGTACTTCAGGGGTGGTTTGATGAGGGGTTTGGCAAGGGAGATCGGATAGGGGCTGCGGTCGCTGCCAAATATCTCAAGTTCGACTTGCGTACTTCGACATGTAACTTGATGGGAAACGCTTCATTACGAGGGAACCTGCTCGAATGATGGGCGCCGTTAAAACGATGTGCGACATTACAAAAGACTGCAGAACCGAAACACCGCGGAAGCGTTGTGCATTTGGCTAGTTTCCACAAGCTTTTTTTTTTTTGTGTGTGTGTGTGTGTGTGTGTTCGCCTGTGCGGTCGCTGGTCTACAGGGCATGGATCGCCGCACATGCAGAAAAAGCGAACGCCTCACAACAAGCAAGGGGGTTTGTCGCGTACACAAAGGCCTCGTATACGGGCCACCGCTGGAAACAATTACTGTCCCCTATTGTTATGGGGAAACAGTTGTTGCTTATAGAATTGGAATCTAAGTTGGGGTCTGAAGGTACTCTTCCGTTACGCGATGTAGTCGATTGAAAGACGTATGCTCCTGGAACGCATGTGTGACCTTTGCCACTTCCACATTTTTTCAAACACATCCTTGCGTCACTGTCACTAATAACGGTACAATTGCTTTCGACATCTGTACAGTCAGATCTTTTTTTTTCTTCCTCTCTCTTTCTCTTTCAGTATTTCAAATCTTCTTCTGCTTTGAATTTGTTCATTCTGAACGGCCTAAGACATTGAAGAGAGAGAGAGAGGCAGAGTCAACAGGTATTGATGGTCGCATTTTTCACAGCATTGCGAAACATTGTGCTGCTTGAGTTGTCGATCCCTTATCGCTGACGACTATTTTCCGGTCATCTTCAACCGCCCAAAAGCATGTTCTCTTGAAAGTAGGGCAATCGGGCGCACCTTCTTGAGCGACAAAAATGTCAAGGTATGTTACTGGCACACGACATCGGAAACAAGAATTTGCGATCCCCGTCCATGACCCCGACAAAAGAACAGTTCCTCCACTGGTTTATCAGGAGGAAACGCCACAGGCGGAAATTTTATAGGGAGCCATTGTCGAGCCTCACAACCGAGCGCCATAATGGCCTATAGACCTTTGTACGCCAGTTTGGAGGCAGTATACGAAGATGATGCCCTTGTTCTAATCTTCGCGGAGGACCAAAGGTGTAAAGGTTATTGTATGGTAGGTGTTTCAGAGGCACAAGGAAGGCTTCCTCCTACAGGGTCCTTAATCAATTCAACCCCTATACACTGTAAAAAAAAAAAGAAAAAAAAAAGAAAGATCTTCATTGCCTCACTCGCTGAGAACCAATCACCGCTGAGTATAATAACCTTTCCTGACCCAAGTAATCACTCTCTGACATCTGACTCTCTGACAATTGGTAATCCGCGGTGAAGTTCTGTTCTGTGGGTTCAAGTCCAAAGTAGTGTACTCTTAAAACAGAACATCACCGCATAGCATGGCCATGGCCAATCGCTATTCCAAATGATATCGTTCAGAAACGCCATTTGCTGAAAACAATGGGCGTACGTCATTTCTGTGACACTTGTGCACTGAATAAGTGTCACAGAAATGGCGTACACCCTCCGTTTTTCCCAATTAGGTCAGTGAACGGTATCATTCTGAATGGCTATTGGTAATCGCCGTGTTATGCGGCGAAGTTTTCTTTTAAGAGTGTGGAGAAGAAACTGCACCATATTAACGGGTAAGATACGTGACGCGGGCAGCATTTTTTCTTTGGTGGAAAGACAACAGAGGAGCGTGGGTGTGTAATTGTATGTCTCCGGTTGTCGTAGATAAATGTTTCGGTTTCTTTTTAAGTCAAGCTGACAGTTGGATACGGAAAAATGCTTCACAGGTGAAACAAGGCAACGACAACGGCAAGCCCTCGTGGTTCTGAGCGAGAAACAAGGACTGCCCCATTTCAAGCATCTACAGTGTAAAACCAGAACTTCACCGCATAACACGGCGATGACAAATCTCCATTCTGAATGATATCTTTTACTGACCCTACTTGCTGAAAGGTATTATTCGAAACGGTGATTGGTCAACGCTATGTTATGCGGTCAAGTTCCCTTTTTGTAGTGTAAACCATTTTAGGGTGTAGACCGTTTCAGCTTAGCTAAAAAACGCACAAGTACAGCGGTGCACCCCTCTTTCGTAGGTTGCTGCATACGCATACGTGCTTCTGAAACACATCGCGATCATAATGAGATATCTGCACTTCTCCCAGCGTAACAACTGACCAGTCCCGGCATGTCTGAAGCAAAAAAAGAGAACCTGTCATTTCCTACGGGCCGCCAACAGATCACCAGAGCGCAAGCAGCGGGAGATGACAGATCTGGCCCACATGCATGCCGGTCGTTATGCCACGTCTGCCATTTTGCGGGACCCTTCATTTAGTCTTTCTCTTCTTTTTTTTTTCTTTTTTGACGCATGCTCGACTGCTAATTGCAGACGAGATAGGAGGTGACAGCGGTGCAATGCCCTCCAATTGCCTTCCGGGGGTGGGTCACGCGGGCGAGGCCACCTCAGAACGGAAGCTGCGTGTGTACCCGTGGTTGCCGGGCTGCATGAATGGTTTGTTCAGGCGCACCTGTTTGAATCCGCTCACTATACAGAACGCTGTTTGGCAAAAGAGCCCGCCTACGGTCGCGCGAATTGCGGCGATCTTCTCTGCACGTATTGTGGAAGCGAGCAGCAGTGTTGGCTTTGTTAACCTTGTTTATATCTTATTGAGCGTGGTAACAGCCACCCTGTCAGTTTGCGAGTCACATATGAGCGTACGGAGTGTCCTCTAAGGCTTTGGCAAAATAAAGGGCTCTGCATGTTTCGGGTTTTATTTGCACTATTATGATACATACTCGGACTCTTGTTACTGTAACGGTTCACTAGGTCTTGGTGACATAACGTACGTCCTGGTTTTAAAGGTGCATGCCGACAGTGTATAATACCTCCTCCCAAGCCAAACGACAACCAAAACGAACTCCAACGCAGTGCAGCTCTGATTGCAGCTGCAGATTGCTCAGATGCAGCGGTGATTCAGAACGATATCATTAGGACTAGCGATTGGCCATGGCCATGCTCTGGCCAAGTTCTGGCCAATCCATGGCCAAGATCTGTTTTAAGAGTGTGGTGTCCGAAGGCAGTCTACTATTTTCAACGAATCAGCTAATATGTGTACTAATATTTTTGAATAGCGGTTGATTCTGAGCATGCTATGCGGCGAATTTCGTTTTTCGAGGGTGCCGTGATACGAGTGCTTGGTTCTCTGGAGCCGAAAATCGCTCTTCAAATACTGCCTGATGTATATTTCCACTTAGACCAGAAGAGCGTACGGGTCACAGTAAAGCGCAAGTGGGTTTATTTCCGCGATATAAAACCAGTTTAAATCGGAACCCATCTCGAGAAGAGAACACGCCTCCATCTTCCTCTTCTTCCGCCATCTGGCCCCATCTTCTCTACCATCTTCATTTTTTTAACTGAATGCATGAAATAGCAGCTGCAATAAAAGCTGTTCAGTGAACTTCCGATATTCAGGCTGCTGCTGATTTGTGGGAACTCGTCCTTTCGTGATCGTTTCGTCTCAGTCGAGTGAGCCTCGGTAAATGGATTTTGAGGGTCGACTGCATGCAGCAAAAGAAGGAAAGAATACTTCGATGTGATATAACAATGACAAGAGAAGTGCACTGACCTATCCTAAGAAACACACCCTCTTGGACCTGACTCACGTGACTGGGCGTCAAGGGGTCACCACTTAGTGATTGGCTGATTAAATGGTTTATTATTAGGAAGGAGAAAATCTGATGTTATACTGTGATAGGTGCGTTCTTAACTATCAGAGACGTATTTTCGTGCTGGCCTCATCGTCTGACCTGATAATTCACTCAAACGATTTGTTAACAAAAGGCAGCAAGCTAACGTCTTCTTGTAGAAACTACAGTTGTGCAATGATGCTGTGAACGATATCATTCTAATGGTAATTCTTCTCGCCGTTGCATTGCTGTGAATCCTCGCTTTAGAATGTAGGTTTCACCGTGCGACACACTCTGTACGGTATACGCGTCTTGAATTGGGAAGAATCGCAATCAAATGTAAATGGCATACTTCCAGAGACGTGGACAATGGGAAACATGAATGCCACAATTTCGCGGGAATTCTCACGCTGCAATTCTCTGTTGCGCTCGACGAAGCGGGCCTAAAACAAAAGCAACACCGCTGCTTATTGTGTTTAGACTGCAAATGTTGTTGAACCGGAACAGGTTGAATGTGTCCTATTTTAGAGTGCCTGGACACGCCTGGCTTCACCTGTGTTTTGCACGGAAGCCCACCTTCTTGCGAGGACACACCTAAAACGAGAGGAGCAGTAAGAAAACAATAGTGCTACTGATCCGTGCGTTCACTCTTTTGGAATACACGATAAAGACAGGGAATACAATGAGTTTTTACTGGAGAATGAGGAAACGTGTTCATCTTTGTATTTACTAGTATCAATAGTGCCGAAGTGGCGGGTTTGCTAAGAGTCCGACATCTCCACACTCTTAGATATCCTTACACGCATACATGGGCAGAAGCTTATCCGGAAAAGGCTAGTGCCTGCGGGTATTCGGCTTCCAACACCGCGTTCCTATGAAGGACAACTCTTTAATGCCCTCAACGTATCACCTCCTACGCATCATCTCAATACCCTCATCTTCCTTCCTACACCGTAGGCGTGTCGTCAACGGCTCTACTTGCACAGTTCTCTGTGGGATGCCATTGAAAGGTGCAGGCCGTACTGCTTGGTACGGGCGGCCTCTTCCAATGCGCAGTCACGTGCGTGCAGGCGCGTCGCGTCGAAGGCGCCGTGGGAACACCTACGGAGTGTTGGTGCCTCCGCGCTATGGGCCGTGCGCAAATGACTGTTCCTCACGGGAAGGTAATCGTATTTGCTTGAGTAAGGCGTCTTATTACCGAGTGATTCCCAGGAATGGTACGAAGGCAAGCGGCAATCACGGGTAAACTGAACACTAAGCACCTTAAGCAGAACTATAAACTTCGGGATAACTGTAATGGTATAGTCGCCATCACTCACCAGTCTCGTCTAGTTGTTATATAATGAAGGAAGAGATGCAGCCTCGTCACCTTCAGTGAAACCCTGATAGTGTTCTGAAAATGCCGCTGTATTCACGGATCAGACAAAAATAAACAAGTAAATTTTAAAAAAGCTCCGGGCTACTTACATCATAGGAGAATTATAGGTTTTCGACCCCCTCAGTGAAAATTGGAATCCCTCAATCGTATAGCAGGTACTGCTGAGTGCAGGCACCGGTGTAACGGATGCCCTCGAGCTTTCATTGACAGCATGCACATCAATGCTTCGTGAGGTCTGCGGCAGGAACTCCTGGAACAAGTGAGGCGCGACGCGGGAGAAACGCACCTTGTATATCATCTTGACCTCAGTCGACACAGAGTAGCCCGCGTAAGGCCCTGCTTCGGTGCCCTTTTTCACGTGAGTCAACAAACTCAAGCGCTCATAAACCGTGCAAGGTGCCTGTCGAAAAATAATGTTACAGGCTGTTGCCGGTGTAGACTATCATTATGGAACTGAAAAGTGAAGGAATGTACGAAAAGGAATAGTTATGACATTAGAGCAGCTTTATGCTTTTCAAGCGTGTTTCTGTCATGGACTGTTTTCATTCACGGGTAACGGAATAACAATCAAGTTTTAAATGGCTCAAGACACCGCGCATCGAAGTTACGTTCATCGGTAGTGTTCCTGTGAAACGTGCTATGTGTATGGGAATTTGGTCATTATATAGTAGCATCAGTGATTCACTTTGATTGGTTTAGAAAAGAGTGGCATTAAGGATCATCTGTAGCGACCGTCGGCGTAGAAGATGATGACTATAAAAACCTAGCGCGTACACGCGTCACGCGCTGGACAGCTTTCTTGGCACCTTCGAGTCGCGATATTAAACGAGTTCTCTACGCTTAATTGCGGTGTGCACTTCAGATCTCTGCCTCCACAATTCTGTTGCTTCCAATTAAACCACAGCCACGGGTTCAAGTACAGAACCACACGCGTGCGCTCTAGCCAGCACAAGTTGTCTTTATGTTTCTTTCTTGCTTTTTTTTTTATTATGTATGCGTTTCTTGTGTGTATGTGGGGAACGCGTAGCCTTCCACCAAATCGGAGTCCAGGCGTACATGAGACTACACAGTATCTTGCGAGATTTTGCCCACGCGTTTTCTGATGTAATTATCCGAACGATGAATTATAAACCTTATTATTTTACTAACAGGCCTAAAAAAAAAAACGCAATGTAGCAAAATAATATTAATAAGTTATTATTATTATTTTGCTACACTGCATTTTTAGGTATAATTTGACTAATTATTTTTGAGCAAAACAATGGCAACGTGTCTCGTGTGTTCTTTGCACTCATTTTCTCAATAAATACTTTGGAAACACGCGTGACAACGCGTGACGCGGCACCGTGTACGACAGCAATGACTTCACGCGCCGTCAACCGCGAAGGACTCTACGAATGCATTGTCATTATTTGCATATCGCTCACAAATATGGCGTGTACGCATTCAGCAGTGGGCGTGGAGCACGTAGCATCCGGTGTTTACATCACAATTTCACATGTTTGCTGTTGCACAAGTTTGCAAGGAAAAAGCCTCATACACACTGACAGAATGTGTGCAACTCGTTTTGAGCGTCTTACCGACATCAGAGTGCAGCATATGCATGCTACCACGACCTCCACTGGCAGAAACTGTGCTGTGTCGTCTGATTCAATTCCGTGTTCATATTGTCTTCTTTATACATTTATACGACTGGGTGAAGGACCAATTAAGGCTACGCTCATTCCTTGCTATGCCTTATTCACAACACCTTCAGCAAGCGCACAAAGATGCATTGTGAACATACACAAACTGACACCTCATGCGCTAGTAACACGTCATCATTCACAGGGATATTTTTCACACAATAGTTGCGTGCCATATTTGTTGATGTGTTCACTTTTCTCTCGGCAGTTATTTGGAATGATCTGCCTGGGCTGTGGTTCTCCTGCGCTGATTGGGTACGCACGCTTCTTCCTCTTCGTCGCCGCCATCTGTTACATCATCACCGTCCTTCTGTGCGTCATTTACATTCTGGGCATCAACTCTGCATTATCAGCGTTACCCTGGCTTCCTGGGGTAAGTTATCATTATACATCCGAAATATTCATTATTTCGACCGTGTTTCGGCACACAATTAGTGGACCTTTGGAGTGCTTTCCTTATACTGAGCAGAATGATCTGAATGGTGATTGTTGTATTCTTCGCAATTTGGTTTCGTTTTTTTGCTCCTGCACTACGAATGTCGTTAACAAGCTCGACTTCGCGTATATGCAATTTTACGAGTTCGAAACACATTCCGTGAACAGTGTGCTCCGCGAGCAGTGTACTTTCGCGAGTGACAGACCTCTAGCATAATGCATTTGCACACGACCAATCCTCATTGCTAGCTTGTTATTTTTTTTTTCTTCTTCTTCTTTCCCTCAGGGCGACAGTGTATTATTTCTTAAGGCCGAACCGCACGGCCCGAAAACCACCCGAACTCTCGCCGAACCGAATTCGGGACCGGCGGCCAAAGCATGCACGCAGGACACGATTAGCCGGCCAGTTCTGCCGCTGTTTCGTATCCGAGTGGCTGCGTCCGTTCAGCGGATCTTGGTATTACCGCTAAAGACGGTTATAGCCTATGCTGCAAAGTAAGGGTAATACGAAAAGATTTACCAATGGCGCCAAAATAAGCGCCAATAAAATTTGTTTACATTTGTTTACGGTCTACAGGACAGCACGTGTGCTGTTATTGCAGTCGGTAACCATGGTGTTGGTAAACATGTCGGCATGTCGGTAACCATGGTGGCTCTCAGTTCGGTGCATGCGGCTGGTGCACGAAAAAAGTTCGGTTCCGAATTCGGTTCGGGGCCAGTTTTTCGGGCCATGCGGTTCGGCCTTTATTTCATATAGAGTGTCTCTCACTCAACGAAGCTCGGTTAGTAGGAAACGCCGCATAAACGGAACAAACAGGAGAATCTCAGTTGGCTCGCTTACTTAATGCCAAGGAACCTCTCGTTATCGAAACACCGCGCTTTGGTCACTTCGGCTAAACGGAACAAAACCATGGCTTGCCGTGGCTAATGGCCTGACAGCTGAAGGCAGAAGAAGAAAGCCATGGCCAAGGACCACGTGGTTTTGTTCCACTGGACTGGTGTGACAGAGCAGGAGGACCTAGAGCCTATCGCCAGTGTCATCCTAATACAGCGCGCACCGTAGCGGGAAGCCATTAGCGGCCAGGACCGTGCACCGAAGTCCTCCATTCTCCAGTCTTCACCGTGGGCAGGAGTGATTGATTTCGTCAACGTTGTCGTTTTCATACTGTATCCTACACTGTTTCCCGTCCTTGTATGTGATCATCAGGGTGGTGGAGGCTAAAAAGCGACCAAACCAAGCGGTTTCACTCGTACGTGACAAGGGCAGTAACGAACTCTGCAGCAAGGGATGCTGTAGACCTTTTGCAGTCATACTTTGAGCAACATGGCTGCACAGAACTAGTATCAAGCCTGTCGAATATCCGTACATATCTGTCAAGGAAACACCTTCAAGGCGCAACACAAACTAACTATCTTCGAGTCCCACCCCCCCTTTTTTTTTTCTTTTGTAAGCCAAGCTGCCCTAGATGATCTGAAAATAAAGTTGTATTGTGCGAAAATTGTGTGCTCTGCACAAATGGAGGGAAGTTCCGATTAACGGAACAATTTTCGCAGTTCTCTTGAGTTCCCAGTGTTTAGTGCATATTTGCTCGCGCACTGGTCATATCAATCAGCAGATTTCTTTTTAGGAGACAGGATGCTATAGGTAAAAGGACACGTCGTTTACATTTTTCTACAATTTCTCTATTACTGACGATGTCATAGAGACCTGTACATATGCATTCTTTGTTGTGCGGCTCATCTGGAAAGCGTCCGACCAGCCATAGAAATTCGATTCGTGAATGAACCACGCTTTTTGCAAACATGGCGGTTGACAAGGAAGTACGCACATCGGGTGGAATGCAATGTTTGCTCCGCATTTTACGACACGCCTGCCTGTCTTCAAGTAACGCCCAGGCCCTTTTTCCAAGTGTGTCACGCTCACCATACAGTCCTGCAGCCAACACACTACGAGCTGAAACAAACGCGACAAGCAGTGCGCATGTAGCGAAGTTCACGCATTCCACGTTCTCACTCCTAGCACTGTCAGAACAGAACCTTCCGCGTAATTTGATAAGAACCAATCACCATTCATATTGATATGGTTCTTCCACCTGTCGGAAACGCCGTTTTGTGACTCCAAAGTCTACCGGTTTTGATCAATCAGATGACTGACGCGATATCATTCTGAACGACATTTGTTGATTATTGGTTCAGTGTTGAGGTTCTTCTGTAGTGTGGGCTGGGTAGCATGAGGAACGAAGGGGAAGCTCAGGAGTAAGCCAAACCTTCGCTCACACGAATTCAGCAGAATACAACGAATTTTGTACAAATATAACCTGACCGTCCCCTCTGGAAAACGAAATGTCCCAGCTATAGAAGACAAGACGCTAAGTTTTATACGACGGAGGCAAGCGAATCAAGAAACTGGGGATCAGGGAGAGGTTTTCTGTTCACGCTGCGTCATGGATGTGAGCACGCATGCTTCAAATGAGGAAAGGTGTTTACCTAGCGCTCTGAGGGTAGCATGCAAAGGAACCACACCTGTTACGCTGGTGCACTTACGTCTGCTGCGCTGACACAAGTCACAGGAGAGAAAGGAGCGACAGTACAAAGCGGAACGAGCGTTGTAAGAGGCTGAAATGTGGACATACTTGGCTGGTAGAGCATAGAACAGGAGCGGTTTGCTCTCATGAAATTTCTCCACAATTTTCGTGCTTTCTCTTGAGTGAAACGAATCAACTTGTTCCGTTCGAGTGTGGTCCCGCCGTGACCCTGGGCACGGCTTGTCGGTGGGTCGGCTTCAGGGCGCTTTTGCCGAATTCTGGCGTACCGTTTATTCGTGCGCATATATGAACCGAACTTGACGAGGAAAAATAGGTAATTCAGTAAATAAATGTTTGGGAAAAGTCGCCACGGATATCGATGAAAACTTGTGCTTGGTTCACTCAGTGTCAACTATTGTGGCCACTTGGGATAGTTCGGTGTGCCGGAGGCGTAGCTATTGAGATCCAAGGGGCCCACCTCTAGAAGGCCGCGAGCAGATTGTGTTCAGCGTCTGGTTGTCGTGGTGCGGCTGTCCACTGGGTCATTGGACATTGCTTCTTGAAATGGTT
>JARGYV010057111.1:0-28683 GCA_029532675.1 Ornithodoros moubata | reverse complement strand
CCTTAGGGTTTCCTTCAGTCCTTCATTTCTCCGAGGTTTTTTTTTTTTTTCATCACGTATACTACCAACTCGCCTGCATTTTATCTCTACTCACCGTTCTTTGTTTTTATACCATTTCAACTGGAAACAAAGTTTCTTTAGAAGAGGGAAAAAATATTTATTTGTTTCAATATCTCCCAAAGATATACTATTTTCATTTTCCAAAAATACGTTTTCTGAAAATTAACAATGCTCTTCGCTTCTTAATAATATACAATTACAGTACGCCGTTTCCAAGCCCCGGACTAAGAGTACACCACAAAGCTGAATCATATATGAGGCACAGTTCCAAAGACAATTTTCACAGGCTACTACCTCTCAACACCCAGTCCCGCCACAGCCGTACTTTTCTTCAATAATTCAACTTGTAGTCCCAATCCGCTCGACTGAAACTTTTATGATCTTCCGCGCCATGGACATACACGCAGACGTCGTTGTTATAGCAACAGGAACGGCGAGATCATTCCTCCTTCTTCTCCGTTTGCTTTTGATACAAAAAGTGATGGCCATTTTATGTGGGAGGAGGAGGTCTCCACCGCGGTCCATGTGTGCGGCAACAGAGAACCCTTGGCTCAATTTGGGTAGGGAATCCCCTCTTCCTGTTATGGTCTTCCTGAGAGGCTGAGGGGGCAGTGACACTGCTTGAGTCAGCGGAACAGCTCGATATGCTTTAAGCTGAATCTCCTGTGGATCAATAGGAGACTAAGGGATTAACTCCGCGGCGGGACAGTGCAGTGGAATAGTACAAACAGGATTGTAGTTCTCTGGGACCTGTGGTATGGGGCTTATGACTTGATAGCGTTCTGGTTAAGACTTTGGGAAAAGTCGATTTGGACAACACGTGCGCACGTCTTAAATCTGTTTCTGGATGACCATCTAATGCTGACAAGTAGACATTTGCAATAACGCATTTAGGAGGTGGCTCAGTCACATCAAAGAAATCTGGGCATCTGTGCTGCTGGACAATGTGGGGAGGAGCTTCCTTGTCGATGGCACGCAGATCCGTGTGCAGAGTAATGGAATAAAATAATTTGAGTACACTCCAAAGTATCCTTCATCTTACTCAGATGCTGTTATTTCCTTGTCATTTTGTGTGTAATCAAACCGCGCAGTAAATTTCCGTCTTGTACGGAGGTTGTATCCTGGTATGGGTCTCTCTGTCAAGCACATTACCGCTGCGAGGCGGCCTCACGTCAAGGTTCATTTCGCTGCAGGGAAGATGCCATTGCGGCCCTGCTCCAAAGTACGCACGACAATAACGTTTACTTCTCGTAGTGTTTTTGCGAGCGACCACGCCCACTGGGTTTCCGTCTAATAATTTACGAAAACACAAGGAAAGCACTTTGTGAGACAGACACATCGGGCAGGTAGCTGTTGCCAACTAATCATTCTGTGAATACTGACCAGTGATAGATAATATGAAGGGTCACCCCAAATTTATCTTCAAGGTCAACAAACTCCTCTTTCTTTCATTCTCCCTAAAAGAATTCGTCATCTGCTTCGTTCGAGGAATCGCAAGACGAAATAGCGGCAGGAAACAGAAACGAATTCAGGTGGTTTTGCACTTCCTTACCTTGTTATGGCTCCAGCTTTACTTCACTCGACGCACAGGTAGAATGAACAGCGAAAGAAATTATGATTTCAAGCCAGGTGTATGTGGGGAACAGGCAGACTGGCTGTCGCCATTTCTTCCCGATCGATGAGATTTCGTTGCATAGCCGCCAGGGCGGCGCTCCTGGCGTTCTCTCTGCAGCACAGTGGGGGTCGATTAGATGGACTCTAGTTATGATAAGGGCCAGCAAACAGAATGTCTCGGCTATTGGTTTTATATGGGCGCCATGCACGCATAGAAATGAGCCAAATTAATGTTGGCGCGCGTCAGGCAGGTCGGAATGGTGCCACAGCAGTCACAATATGGTATTAGGACGAATAAGGAAGCGCGAAGGATGAGCTCTAGCTTTTGCTTTCGTTGCCATGTTATTAACATTATAAACAGCGCTCTTTCTTTGTGAAACGCGAATTTATGGCGCATGTTTTACGTCACTTGTGGCACTTCATTGTCAGAAGAGAGGCTCTTGCTCTCTGCATTTATTTATTTAGTTATATTTTATTTGTATTCTTTTTATATTCTTTCGTACATTTCGTCCCATGTATCGGATGCATATTTGATAATAAAGTTCTAAACTTCTTCAAGCGGAAGAAAGTTTCTCTCTGGTAGGAGCAGCTGATATTTTGCACTGGAACTGTGCTTATTCGAGCACCCTTCATATAACTTCTAGATATTTAAAAGCTTGGGATTGAACGTAAAAAAACTGTACGGTGTACTCAATATTTTGAAAATATCCAGCAAGTAGCGATGGTGTTGACTTACTTCCACGTTTGAAATTATTCCTCACCTCCTGGGACAACGAAATGCGGAAGATTCGCCACAGAAAGGACGGTTTACATAAACAGTTTCGAACAATTAATTAAATAAAATAACTTTTGCATGTATTTCTTTTCTTTTTTTTCTAATGCCAGGGAAATTTGAGCCCACGTGCCTTGACCTCAAGCCATTTCAGCTAAATATCTTAAGAGAATTAGCAATTTGATGTCACCATGTGAACGTGACTAGCAAAGCAGTCTTCTATCATCCCTGTAGAAGAGAAAACGGGCATTTGCATTATGTTTGACATGCTGTTGCGCCACATTAAAAACATAAATAAATAAAAAACGATAAATATACATATATATAAAAAGAAAGATTAAGGCATTGCTGAGAAAAAATAACGGTATACCATTTCATAAGCTCACTGACTAGAAACTATGATGCGGAGCAAATGTATGGTCGCCGNNNNCTAGGTTGGGTACAACCCATCTTTGTTCCATTTAATGACACTCATAACGATTAAAAAAAAATGTACCGCAGGAAATCAGTACACGATTGTGCCGGCATCAGACCGGCCTCGCTAAGTCTAATTCGAAGAACCAAAGCAAAACGTTAAAAGACAACCGAAATCGGCCGTGTTTGAGTCTACTAATTTCCCGATCAAATAAGCAAAAAAAAAAGGACGAGATCAATGACATGTGGTGAGTGACTGAAGCTGCGGCGGACAGGAACACAAACCCATCACTTCACGTCACAGTGCCTAGATGGCAGCACTAGGCCAATTACGAACGACAAAGCGGTCGGTCGAAATACCGCCAGTGACTGCACAGGAAGAAAGCGTTGCGAACGTCGCAGAGCGGCGAAGCCGTTGCAATTGTTGGGGCGTCAGACGCCAAAGGGGGATTATGGGGGACGGGCAGGGGTTCAACTTCAAGGCCGTCCTCAGTCTGCAACGAGATGCAAACAACAGTGAGGTGCACTACAAGGTAAGGGAATCGTGCTGCACGTTTCCCGCACGTTGGAATGTCACGAGAACCGCGCAGTAAACATATATTTTGTGCATGCTCGTTCTCACGTCGGCCGTTTTTAGTGCCTTACGTTTGTTTCAGATTGCAATCCTGTTCCTGAATTCGAAGCGATATAGATCGGTGTTTACCCTGACGATCAGAAACCAGAAAATTTATTTCGTTTCCATTTCTCTGCACAGTAATTTTAGCAATCACACGTGCGCGATCGTCCTGTATGTTCCTTTTGCGTGTCCGAATCGTCTAAGTACTGCTTTTTGATTCGAGATCCTCACGTTCTGGGGATATACCTAGATTAGATAAACTGACGTCAGAAGACGTCATTGATTTATGCGAGCGTAAATCGCAGATCGATATTGTCTGCGGCGATGATTCGCAGTGATACACCCCCTGCAAGGGTAAAGATTTCGAGTCATCGATGACGTGCATGGTGTGGAATTTCAATTTCCCGCCCCCTACTGCATGTTGCTATACCGATGAGTAACCGCACATGACTGGATACAGTGGCGTAAACAAATATATACAGATGTTTGACATTGAAACACGTCATCCGTGATACGGTTTGCATGTAACGGGGAGTTCAACGTATGTTTTACTGTGCACTATGTTTTGTGGCGGTGTGGTTAGGCAAGCATGATCGACGGCTTGCCGGAGGCGCTAAAGAGCGGTAGCAGTGCGGTAGTTCACTCGCGCTCTTGCTCGGGGGTGTATGAAGCATACATTTTCGCCAGACTTTTATTCAGTCGGTGGGACATCGAATTCGCAAGGAAGTAAATTAGCACGTAGAACTATTTCCCTCGTTTGTTGGGGCGTTTAAATGGAAAAGTGACTTTCGTATAAAACAAAGCAATTTTTGTGCAGATAGGCCACTTTTTTCTTCTCGGGCTGCATCATCTTGCAAGTTTGTATTAGAAAGAAGTGGTAATTAATTCTGAAATAAAATGATCAGGGTTTCATAGCTTACATGAAACAAGGCATATCAAATAAACAGACTGGACATATAATGCTCACTGATACCAGCATTGTGTGTTATCGACTCAAATCATTGTCCATTTCGATAGCGTGTCTTTGAGCATAGTGAACAAGTTCTGGCAATAACCTGTTTCTCTACACTCAACTGTTCCTCTAATATTCACAATACTATTTGTTATCTTTTCAGAGTGATGGAACCAGATTTGGATCTGAAAGCACAATAAAGCTAAACATTGAAACCCCATACCTGCTAAAAGTGTGCTTCCGGCCTGCCCAGTTTTTAGAGTAGGTACCAAACCTTATTAAATATTACTGTTATAAATGAGCCTTTGGGAAAAGATGGCAAAAATTTAATACTGGAAACTTCTGGTATTTTCCAGACGTGTAGCTGTACTCACGACTGTCAGAAAAAAAAAAAAAAATCATGCAAGCTGCAGTTAGAGAGGACCATCAGTGGTCCTCACCATTCAGGACGTGATGTGCTTTCATGGGGCCATCCTTTTCTGGGTGTTTGATCATTTCGATTACTTTACTAAATTTTCTAAGAGAGTTGCTTCCTGTAGTTCAGTGATCAAATAGAATTTGAGGTACACACAGTAGAAAGAACTAAATATGCAGAGCATACCGGGCCTTTTTATGAAGACTTATGGAATATCTTAGATTTTCTTATTTGTACAAATTAATAGCAGGATGTTTTTCGTTTGGCCGGGGAGCGGTTAAGGGAGACTCCACGTTCTCTTAATCGTGCTGTGGCAGGATATTATTTACAACAAAAATTCTTGCCAGAGAAGGGATTAAAGTCAGTTCTGATTGGTTTCTGCAGCAACATTACCCTCTTGGGTACCCAGTACATACCCAAGCAGATTTCGAGAGACCACTCATCTTCGACATACTGCATTTCATGGTCCAGTTTGGGGGTGCCCGTGACCAAGCATGGGAAACGAGACAAAGTTCCTTTGGCTCTTGGGGTAAGCCTTTTTGTGAGAGATTTCTGCTTCTTCAAAGCATCCTCCAACTTTCCTGAACACTACCGTGATCTGTGAGTATGTTGAAAATTTCAGATCCGAAATGTCGGAGAGCTCCTGGTCAACCTGCAAGCCAAATTTTACAAGCAGGGTGATACAGAGCATGCCACTTGGGGAACAGCTCTACATTACATTGACCTGGACTGCAAAGTCAGCTCATCATCAGGAAACATCATCATCAATAAGGAGGTCTTTCGATAGCGTAGCTTGTTGGTCATTGGTGATGCGTACCATTCCATTTGCTGCTGCCCATTCGGGCGACTGTTTGTCTTGACAGTTGCTAGAGTCTTTTTCTGAATTCTCATCGTTCGTCTTAGGGTTGTTCCCAAGGTTTGAAATCTACAAGTTCCAGCATCTGTCGAGGTTGTTGTTCGTAGTGAAGACGTACAACATGTGAACTTTTACCTCATAGTGCAGTTTTTCTTCGTTACGTGCAGCGGGCTGGCCAAAGATGCTTGTCACGTTGCTGTGCTTGTTTCTGCGGCTTTGCTTAAGCGCTAAAGAGCGGTGCCTTGGCACTTGCACTGCCACTGAGACATGTAAGGCGTTTCTGGCTTCTGTGTTAGGGTTCCAGTCATTCTTTTTCTTTTTTTTTCCTCTACTGTCATCAAAAAACGATAGTTTTTTTTACATTGTACAGATTTCAGTTTCCCAGCTATCTCGTGTTGTAGCAACAAGCATAACAACATGACTTTGAATTGGCCATGCAACACTGTCTCATATACATATCTCATGTTTTCATCACTAACTAGTCACCACGCATGGAGGTATCTGAATGTATTGGTTGACGAAGGGCTTTGTGCAGCTTAACACCACAGATGCCTGAAGCTGAGCTCCCTCTGTTGAAGCGGTGGGTCCAAATTTTTTCAGTTCATGTACCACACTGATGTTGACGTGAGGTGCCCTTTTCATTTTTTTTTTTTTTGCAACATGATACTTGAGGGTCGTTTTAGGGTGGACAAGCTGCATAAACATGGGTTGTTAAAAGCTTTGCTGTACTTTGCACTGTATTTGGTCTGATTTGTTGTCTAGTCATATGTAGGACATTGTATTCTTATGTATAGTTCTCTTATTCTTATATAGTATTCTTATTCAGGTTAATTTGTGCCAAATGATTTTATGAGTAATTATTTGCTGATTTTATTGGCAGTTCTTCTCTTTTATGCGAGTGAGATTTTAATGTTGTGAGCGTGATGGCTGTTACAAAGCTGGGGCATTGCAGGTGGATGTATGTCCCTCTTTGTACAAAGATTAACAGATATACTGGTATTCTGGTGAATCTCCCTTAGGACTCATAAAGCAGTTGTCGATCTCGCATGGGCATTATAAGTTTTCTAAATATTCAGTTTGGTGGATATGTATGCACGATTTTGTTTGGATGACTGTTTCCTCATAAATGACTGGCATTTTAATAACAAGGTTTACTAAGCCTTCGTAAGTGATGGATATTGGTAAGACAAATTATGTATGTATTCTTTATGCATGATGTTACATCGTCTGCATTCTTGAGCGTGACATTGTATCTGTGATAGTACCACTCCCATGTTTTGTAATCAGCCATTTACAATACTTAGATGGTGGTATAGAAAAAATTGATAATGTACCTGCACAGGATATTGCCGTTTACAATGTTAGCATAGTTTGAACTTCCCATTTTTAACATATAAACATCGAAACTAATAGTGATCATGGAAGTTGTTGAGACTGTAATGCATATGCAAGGTTTGCAGTCATTATGATTGCAATCTGTGCAAAGATTTGTACATCATCTGCTGAAACCATGTCCATCCAGTAGTTTGCTTTCAATGGAGCAGCTTTTGATTGATCCGATTTATTGTGGCACTTGCAGCATAACTGGAACTGAGGAATTAAGTTTCAGGTCAATCACGGGTTTAGTACTTTTCATTTCATCGGCCTGTTCGTGAAGCAATACAAGTTATGGATGTTGTTAACATTGCATTGCTTAATAAATATTGTCTAACTTTAAAGTGCATTGTGTGCATACCGGCTTAGCAATCCGTCATATTGAGCTTGATGGCATATGAACAGCTAAAGAGCCTGTAATTCAGTTAAACCTCGTTACAACGAACACAGGTATAGGGAATTATCGGTTGTTACAAAATAAATGCAGACTGGTCTGTTTGTTCTTTGTACCTGTGGGAGTCCTACTTCTGGAAGGAAGCACAAATGACATTTCCCGCGATATGGGTTATGGCGTCAGTATTGGGAATTTCAGAGCAATTTGACATGGAGGCGTCACCGCGTAGCTCACGTGATCGGTCATGTAATACCAGCGAGGAAACTGCGCTGAAACGCAAAGCAACCTTTCTTGAAACCAGGTGTAGCCGACAGTGGTCGCACGAAACATGATGTCGCAACTGAGTCCAACTCTTTGCTCAGCACACTGTCAACGATCCTAATAAATATAAATTTTGATAGTTTAGAGTGCCGTTATTCCCTTGTCGGCTCCCATAGCGTCCTCGCATTGCATATCCTAGTATCGAAGGTGAGGATATGTTTATATAATGCTCTCCAGGGGGCAGATCGTCGCGTTTTCGTAGTTCAGCACTGCACATGTTCGAGCACGTTTTTCATGTGCCCCACTCGAACTACGTTTCCATATTTTTCCATGCGTACCTTTGTAACGAATTGAAATCGGATGTAACCAAGTAATTCTAGGCAAGACCAGTCCCCGAAGAAGCAGCCACCACAGAAAGCATCCGAGCATTCCTGCAAATAACCTGCACTGAAACCAACTTCCATATTACCTTCTTCTTATGACATTGGACTTCCTGTATGACATACATTTTCATTCTACCAGTACCAATGTGGAAGGTGAGATCACGTCGGTCAGAAGGGGGAAAAAAGGTGGGTTATCTCTAACGCTGGTTACCTCTTCATTCAGCACTTAAGAGCAGTGACCTTATCGATCACCACCAGTTTCCTGAGAGGATGGAAATTCCTGAGGGGAGCAGATGAATGGCCTGTGGCCTCAAAGTGGGATACCGCTTGTGGGTCACAATCAGCGGCGTACACAGAAATATTCCTAAAATTCATTCAATTTTCAAATTCATTATACCATTCAATTACTCAAATACCATTCGAATTATTCATAAATTAGATGCGTATGTTAAATGCGCGTGTTAAATATCATGTGGTTAAATACTGCTCTTCCCTGCAGTTTTGTGAGTGGGATAAAATGATGGGTGGTCATTCCGCAGCAGATAGGTAGGCTGTTTCATTTAACCGTGAAACAGCATATTTATTAACCAGAAATATTTTTGTGTGTGTTTCAAACAGGAAATCTTTTTTCCTTTTTTAAGCGCATAATCTTGAAGGCTGACTAACCTTATTTCACTTAAAATGTTAAACAAGAGTAAAAAATATAAGTACGAATGGTTAGCCGCATTATCCTATCATTTGTGTAAGCAAGCTTTGGTTCGACATTAATTTATAACGTTATGCTAGAGTTCGAGACGAAGGAGTGCGACAAGAGATATATACTGAGTATCAGAGGCAAAAACCTCAACAAATCTGGATTTTAGTGCACACTGTACTCGCTCTGCTGCTTGCCATTTTGTTTTTTTTTTTTTTTATCTCGGGTTCCTGAGGCATGGGACGACTTGGCTTTTCATCTGTATATCTCCTTCTGAGATACGTTTGTATAACGTAGCTATGACGTTGATTAGCAAAATCACGTGACAAAACTAAATCGGAATTATGCCTGTGCGCTTTCACAAGCTTTGTAATGGCACCGCACAGTGAACATAAACTGTGCAGACGATTCACGAGGACAGAGCACATGCGCCTCTCTCATTTTTTGCCCTTCGCGGTAAAAACAAAATGGGAGTCAATCCGGAGGCCACATCTCTCCTCCTTACATTAATTACAAAGTCCCTCTCTGTCCAAAAGAAAAAGAACAAATAAAAAAAAAGAGAAAAAAGACAGACACAACTGCAAACACACAGGCGTAGCAGCAGCCCAAAAGATATCGAAATCGCTCTGTACCACTTCATAATGGCAACAGCCCGTTTCTAACCCTCAAGTACTCATGCTAAGCCGTGGCCAAACGTTGTCCGGGCTAATAGCCAGAAATGAGAAGGCAGAAGAAGGGCCCAATATTCTTTCTGTTTCTGGAGGCACTATACGGTTATATCAAGTGGCCTATTTTTCTTTTCTGCGGTCGGCCATTGGATTGACAGATTTCTTTAGAGAGTATTTTGTTTGCACACATAGCAGCATCGCAACTTATAAACCAAGACCTCTATAACCCCAAACGCAACAATGCTCATAGATGTTCAGTCAAACGACACTTTATGCAAGGTACATTGTCTAAAAACATACATGAATCTCCGTTTCTCAAAGATTTAGTCAAGTGATATATTGTCAGGTTCAATAACATTATAGCTTAGGAGAAGTTCTAATACAAAGTTGACCTGCAAAATGCATGCATTTCTGTTTGATATGTTCTAGAAAAGATATGTCTCTCATTAACCCTTGGAAGGATTACAACGATTGTGAGTATACCACCAAGTTTTGACCCTGCTGGCAAAAGAGTAAACGTTTTAAGAACTTTGAAAAAATCACGAGCCAACATATTTCGCAGTGAGAACATTACTGCCCAGGGTTTGCTTTCATATAGCTTCAGTGAGTTCATGGCATAGCACCATTTCAGCTTTCCCCGTACTGGTGAAACGGGGTGATACTGTTGACACTGCCATACATACAGAACTATGTTACATGTCCTACTGCAGTGCATGATTGCACGTCACATTCTCTTTTTCCTCTTTTGATGTGGAAAATAGAATGGCTTACTGACAATAAATGTGTCGAAAATACCTCACATGCACGAACAACATTTTACATAAAACTCTGCCTTGACATAGATGTGAAGACATGATGCCGTTAGGCCAAACACCTAACTCTGCCGCGCATCATCTACTGTCTCTGAAATGCAGTTCAATCAACCTTGTCAGATTCCTGTCTCGGTGCATCTTGCAGATGCGTTCTTCGACCCCATAACAGGCTGCATTTCCGGGCGATTTGTCCGGCAGAGCTCTCGCCATAAAGGTAGAACACTGTAAAGTTGGCACATGTGTCTCCTCTCTCTACAGCTCTGTAAGTCGTATCATCCTACTACCCGCCTGTCAGATGTAACGGAACTGCTGTTTGACTTTTCTTGCAGAAATAACTGCGATTGTTTCTTCTGGAAATTTATGCTATGGTGTCTGGTATAGCAGTGTAACGCACAGAGGGAGGGTCCCGTAGCAGCAGTGCATCCTTTGGAAAATGGACGCAATGGCGGATGCACCAGACAGCCCCTACGATCGTGAAAATGGTTATTGAGGTTCCGAAGAAGATGATTGATCCGAAAATTCCGGAATTTTGTTGATGCCATTTGCCTTGGGAGGAATCCATTGGAGCAGGTTCGACCGGGTCGTCTTTCAGTTCCGTGATCCCAATGGCAGTTGGAAGCCGCGGACTCAGCATCGATGTCGTCGAAGGCGGCAGCCTTGTCGACGTGTGTGACTGAGTAACAGCCCGTGTAGCTGGGAAAGTTGTCGTGTTAACCGTTGGCAGTGTCGTCAGATTCTGGGAAGTGACAGTGGGCCGCACAGTTGCGTTAGTACGAACCGTCGTCGGAGGAGATATGGGCGAAACAGTTGTAATGTTCGGCTTCGACGTCGTCGGTATCGAGTTGGGCGTCTTCTTGGTGGCGGACTTTAAACAGTGAAGGTAAGACAAAGAATAATTGGAAGTACAAGTCGGATTGGCGAACAAGAGACAGGGCATTTGCTCGTGACTCCAAGCCAGCAGCGGACTTCCGAGACTCGACGTATGATTACTTTCGTGTCTTGTCCAGGTTTGCATGTCCATGTTGAAGGACCACAGCTGAGACTCTGCAGGAAATTCTTTCCATAACCAAAGTGCCGCATCGCTGAACCACGTGTAAGTCCTTGACAAAGATGCTGGATGATCCGCCCTACTAGCTGGCCACAAAGAAACAAGCTGCCAGCTGCTCGGACTACTCACGTTAGAGATCTCCCACAGCCCCGTCGCATTCTGCACGCGGGAACCGTTCCAGAACTTGTCCATAAGAACGTAGATAGAATCGTGGACGGTCCAGGAAAAGATGTGAGACTTCTTTGCTGCCACTACCGGAAAGGCGGTACCATTGACAACCGTGACGTTCCCATTACTTTCGATCTTAGAATGGATGCCCGATGTCAAACAAATCACGTTGACTTCATCCTCACCGCACCAGGCGATATGGGAGTCCGCTGCATTTGTCGTATCGTGAACCTGAATCCACGTCAATGATTTCAGGTGAAACGTGCTGATGTGCGTGCCGTTGCCGATGGCAACATAATGCTGGTTGGAACACAAAACTCTCCAGGAGGAATTCAACTTCTGCGCTTTGGGAAGATGGAAGTCCTTCCAAATACCGGAAGACCCGTTGAAGGACCAGAGCCTCGTGCTAGCCAGGACATACATGATGTCCTTGTTTGGTCGCCAGCCTGAGAGGGGAATAAGGCGGCAAGGAACAACTGGTTGCAGCCTCTGGTGCTCTGAAAGAAGTAAACAAGAACAAAAATGCTTTGTGCAATACTGCAAGCATACGCAAATGCCTTCTCGCGCCATTTGTACATGAACAGTGGATAGTGCCAGATAAAGTGAACAGTGGCAGTGAATCATCGCTCTGGAGAGGCAAGCCGCAAGAACACCAACTTATACCTATTTTTTTCCTGATCTATTACTCTTTCACTCTCTATCCTCTGTAGTCTCGTATAGATGCAACATAGAGCATACATTAACAGCTGTATTTCTACGAAAAAAAAAGAAAAAGAAAGGCAAAAAAAAAAAAAAAAGGTCGTTCCGCATGCCCTTAAAATTTGGATAGGTGCTCGAGATAGCGCGACAGCGTGAAACCTTGTGCAGGGCATTCTTTACAAGTCTGTACGTGTCGTATTTCGTAATCATTTAGGGAGTAGCTTATTTCCTCCCTATCAGATCTCACTAACGAAAGATGCGGTACGCACCGACGGTCGGGGTAAAGCACTACCATGACCAACAGTAATGCGCGCACTGCAATAATCGTCCAGGCAGAGTTGTTCGTTTGTATATATTTATAGCCCCATCTTAGCATGAAGCGAAATAAACAAGATATGTGCCGGACAGAGAGGTCGTAGTGTCTAGACAGTCTCCGCGCATTAAGGCGAGATCGCTGCCCTCCTCTATGCAATGGCGTCTCTTCATCCGCGCGTCGTGAATGCACCTAATTAAGTTTTTTAATTTCGTTTTATTTTCCTTTCTATGTTAAGGTGCAGGCTTTGTAGGCATTTATATAGTGATATGCTGCAGACTGTGTAAGTTTATCAAGCACTATGGCTAGCATGCAGCGTACGGAAAGGCTACGGCTAAACATGTCGAAGGAAATAGAATGTGTTAAAGTCCATGAAATGTAAATGACTTGCTCTTGTAGTGGTTGAAGATATGTATATGTCCCTTTCAAGAAATTAAAATAAAGTGTGTCCAATAACAGACTGTAATATCACCATGTGTAAAAGCCGAGGCGAAATATATAATGGTTAGAGCAATATAAGAAGGGTGTTGCCCTAAGAAACAAGTAATTGCGCGGAAATGCCGAAAAAACAGAATGAGAAAACAGAGAGAACAATGTTTGCATGGTGCATGAAAAGGAAAAATAAAGCTTAGTCCGATATAATTAATATAGCAACTATACTGATTCTGACATATGAAGAGGAGGCTAAAGGCTGTGGCAGCCTTGTGGCAGCACAGATCCCCCTGAAGTCGGCCCAGGACACACACTAAGGCGTGCAACATGCCGCCAGTCTTGGCAGGCAAACCGCACGCCTCCCCCCTGTTAACGATACACCACCACCACCAGCAGCACGCACCATCGCTACAAAGCATTGGGATGTGAGTGCATGGAGGCACGTGACTCGGAATTTTGTAATCACTACACTAACAGCAGACAGATGTAATTAATTACATCATATTAATCCATACACCTCCGCATGTGTTGTGCAGTGACAATCTCTCTCCTCTTGAAAAGGCGTCATGCAAATGCAGTACACAGTTTCACACACAAATGTACACATAGACAAATGTGCGCGAAACGCTAAAGTTTATAACGAGATCTTTCGCCCCTCTTGTCTTAACAGTCGGATGTCTCCCCAAAGCTACCAATGGTTATGTGCCCCACTGGTAGGAATTACAATCCTCTATTATACTAAGATAGATTGACCTTAATTTCATGTTTTTCCTGTTCTCTGTCCATTTTCTAAGGAAGATATCTCCACTTATTCTCGAGAAACTTGCGTTCACCTGTTCCTTTTCATTTGTTCGTCAAAACTTGGGCGAAACTAATTTTTTCGTTAGCTTCGCGGCAAATGGAAAGTTGATTCATTCGTCGGCCGTTCAAAAGCGGCATCGGCATTAGCGTTGAATTTCTTCACCGAGAGGTAATCCCATGCAGCCGCTCCGTTTTGGACCAAGACGCATAATAAGATTGGCTACTTTCTTCCCTTCGTTCGGGTATTGGGTTATAATGACTCTAGTTAAACCATGCTACGCAGTCACACAAAAAAAATGAAATCGTATACATATCTGAAACAAAATCATTCGCTCAATTAGAGGAGGAAAAAAGTGAAAAAGAAAATTGAAAAGTCTTACGCACAAGATTTTGTAAGTCACGGTTCCCCAGTCCACTTTTTGCATGTGAGGTGACAAAATTTAGAGATCGACGTTATTTTATAGGCAAAGGGACGGACTTTGCAGCCGTCTGTGTTCTTTTTTTCTTTTTTCATGAGTACGTATGCCAAGAACAGAGCCCTTTTCGTTTCGCCTTTTCTCTTCCTTTTCGGCTACGGGAGATTCCCCACAACTTGCTCCAATGAGGCTTCAGAACTCCTTTTTTCCTTCTGCTCTATTGCGCCGCTTTTCAAAGCATGCTAATTTCGAGTTTTATTTCTTCGACGAACACAACCGTGTATATAGAATCTCTCTGATGAGAGTTCTATTGAGCGGAATGAATAGAGTGTGCGCCATGTTCCAGACGAAAATGGCTTAACTTCGGGAATCCTGACTGCAGCGTGATGCTTCGACGCCGCCGGAAAGAAAGGTATCTCTTTCTGTTTATCGATTTTGGCAGTCTCATAGGAGGAAAAAACAAATTATTGGAAATTAAAAGGGAACAAGAGGTTCATTCGAATATTGAGGTTTCTGCGATCCTCCACCTACAGCACTGCAACTGTCCTTCGCCTTCTTTGTTCGAGAGACTGAATGAGAGAAATATTTAGAAAAGAAGAAGTAATTTGTGGTTTATTTCACGCTGTCAGGCATTTCCTTCACGCAAACCGATTTGAAGAAAGTACCAAAAGGGTCAATGCGCATGAATTGAATTGAATTGAAAATCGAATCTGAAATAATGTGCATCGAAGAGGCCAGTCTATGATACGCAACGATTCCTGATGCCCGACGAACAAAAGAAACTTCTTCAAGATTTTTTATACCCAATTTTCTACGCCAACTATACGGAAGCAAAACGTCTAATGTCAAATCCTGACGTTACTTCCAAGCACAAAGGAAGCAATCAAATGCAATGCGCTTCTGCTTCTAATATTGCACTTTTGAGGAAAATAGTTAATTTCTCTGTCAGGAAATGACGTACGAGGCGGAACATGTGTATCGCGGAGCAGTGAAAGCGTGGTGGCGGTGGTTATGCCGCTAACTGCTAGCTGTTGCTGGCCTCACCAGGAGGGGGCAACGTTACGGCTGAGAATAAAGAAATAAATGGCCCACAATAATTGAAGTCCTTAGGGTGACCTCGCTTGTTATAGGTCGAGGTGTAGTTGCGTCCCCTAGACAATAATGTGCGGTGTTGTGTCTCGGCTGGTGTTTTTCCTCCAAACAGCCTGTCACTGACGGTCCAGTTGCTGTCAGTCAACTGAGGTATGTGGCGGTTTCTGAGGGCCCGATAGTCCGGTAGCCCGAAAGCGTGGGAAGAGATGACGGCTAGTATTTTATGTATTATTTTTCTCCCACTGACTATGTAGTTCATCACAGTGCTCAAAGTGCTTCTTTCACCCTCTTTTCCTGTTCAAGTTGGCACCGTAGGCATAGACGTGTCACACACATGGGAAGAGCCACAGACTCCATTCCACCACGGCACACGACAATACATTAGGGGCACAGGTCTTCCAATTAACCCGTAATGCGAAAAGCATGCAAGAAATTAATTTAAAATGCATCTGGGCGTTCATTTCTCACCAGGTTCTGCTTGAATGTTCTAGTGCGATTTCAAGTTTGCGCCACACTATTCATGTGCAAACTTGCAATGCCACTCACCTATGAACACAATGGTAAGCATACGAAATAAATATAAAACAGCTATGCGCATCAGTCATGCTTTTACCTCGCCTGTAACGGACATAATGTTCACAGATTATTCCCTGTACGCTTCTGCAGAGAGCCGATCTGTAAATCTAAACAGGCCACGCCCGAAAAGTGACAGCACCTCTTAGTAGGAAACCCCGGAAACAGTAAGCCATATAAAAAAGGATGGTCTTTAAGATACCCGAGCTCGTGCTCAGTTAGTCGCGATACTTCCAGCAGTATATATATGTGTATGGGATCAACCAACTTTTAAGGTTGCCTGATTTTTATTCCGAGCGGAGTCTTTGTCTGCCCAAGCGTGGTCAGGGTGGTCTTCAGGTTGAAGCTCTAGCCGTTCTCTTGAGTTGGAAGTGCGATAAATCAGGAACACGTCATTTCTTTTTGCAACGCCCTTGTGTGTGTATTGTTCGTTATCACTATCTCACATGCAGGTACAATGGTACCTGATAGAAAGACAGAACATGAGGTTTCCGGATAAAACGTAGAGATAGCGACAGCTCTTCTTGTTATATCACGATGATGATGACATAATTGTGTGTGAATGGTGTTCCTGATCACTGTTTCTGTGGTGCGGAAGGTCCAATATGAACACTTCGGGGGGCAAAAGAAAACGAGAGGAAAATGCGATAAGAAAAAACGACATATTCGGGCCCAATATGATGACATGAGGCGAATACAGTGATAATCACTGTGCAAGGTGACATACGTTGAAGATAATGACCACAATGCATCGCATGGATTCACTGAGGCGAGGGAAGCAAGGCAACGGAAGTCAAGAGTGAGGTGTGCTTTTAGACACCTGGATGTTGATAAGCACTTACTAAACACATAAACACTTTGGCTCGCGTTCTGTTTTATACTTTGGCTCCTGCACTCATGAAACCAAGGGATCTGATACATAAAGGACCCTTTACGAAGAGAATTAAGAGAGTCTGTTTAAGCTTCCACGTGATGAGTCAGTTATCGCATCTGCCTCGCGCCAACTGATTGCCTTCGACTGCTTTTAACTGTTGATATCATGGCGCCATCTATCGATATGAAAGCTCGCTAAAACTTCGATTCTTTTCCGTGCATAGTTACAGAGCAGAAAAATAAAATAAACAAACCCTATGTGGGCCGTCCAGCAAGTCTCTTCATTTGTGTGAGTACGGGGTAGGTACCCAAGAATAACGAGAATTATTTATACAAAATTTGCTTATTAAAGGTAAAATCCCGAATACATTAACCTCTTTCTTAATACTGTCTGTTAGACGATATGCCTTTGTCCCAATAATATTTCCACTGTTCAAGACATTTTTTGTATTTTTCTGAACTAATGTTCTCAAGTTCCTCCAGCGATTTTTTCTTACCATCTTCCACATTCTGAAAACGCTTTCTCTTTGAGTTTTTCTTCATTCATGGAAATAAGAAGTCGTAGGGCCTGGTCCTGGGTCGTGCGAGCAAGGAGGATGAGGAACCTTTATCATGCAATTTTATGCCCAAAAGTGGTTGAGTTTCAACACTGTGTGGGCAGGTGCATTTCTCAAAAAATCAAGCAGCCAGTCCCATGATCACCACAAATCAGGTCATTTTTTCTCGGTGCCTCACGCAAAGGGTTCAGCACTTGCAGACAGTAATGTTGGTTTACTGTGGTGCCTCTTTGAACGTTTTCTTCTGGACAAAACGTTTGGCCTGTTCCTACGTTGAAACCTGAACAGGCTTTATCTTCAGGTGACATTTGGTCACTTCTGAAACAGGAAAATCAATCGTAAATTCTTGCCTGACTGAAAGCTTCCTTCCTATAAGTTTCCCAAAGTACTGAAACTGTTTTTACCGCTGTTTTCTTTGACAGGAAACAAAATTTGCGTTGCGCTCCAAGGTTTGTCATCGCAAAATCACCGAGACCATTGGGAGGTGCTAAAGAAAACAGTCACAGTGGCCGCTGCGACAGTTTCCCATGAGCGGTACTTCGCCAGTTGAGCAACGAGGGTGCCTCGTAAGCGAACCTAGCGGGAAAAGGCAGCACCGCAAATCCACTTCTTCTTATTCTTTTTATCCTGCCTTCTCCTTGCCAACAGAAAATAATTTTCCTCCTTTTTTTTTTTTTTTTGGTGGCGGTGGTGCTGGTGGAGTTCCCACGTGCAACAATCAGAATTCGTGTGTCACTGGAAGCAGAGGCAGTGACAACCCATAGACGTGCTCAGGAACCCGGAAATGAACTCCATTTCCGGTTTCTTCCAAACAGGCTTCTACAACCTAATACGCCTACGTAATGAACACGAACGGCACGGAGCATACCTGATGAAAGGATCCCTTTCAGTGATACGTGCATTGTGGTTACTGGGATACATCCCTCCTGTCATTCCAACTGCTACGTTGGGAAACAGGCATAAATACAAATCAAGTGGCGACGATAGGTTCGAGGTCATCGAGGAGAAGGGGTCGTCTCGAAAAAAAGCGAGGATACAGGGATGCGGCTCTTTGAGATGGGAGAAAAGAGAAGTGAAAAGGAAAAGAAAGACTAACTTCGCTCTCGCGCCTTCATGCAGAAAAGACGTGTAAACTTTCGTGAGCTGATTATCCACTCAGCTTGCCCGCTGCATTCGTGAGTCAGTGACATATATCCTTCAAACCCGACAACGCCCACATATTCGCCACAGTAACGAGGTACCGCATAATGATGTCGTTCTTAATGACATAGGAACAGCTTCATCGCCAGTACTCGTCATCGTCGAGCTATCCTCCAAAAATGTAATGTAAACACGTCGCTTTAGTCATTCACCCTCCTTTTAATAAACGGATCGGCCGCTGCTGTTCACCAGCCTGTCTACTAAAGAAGACGGGAGTGATTAGTTCCAACGGCACATATAATATACTATTACCCATGCACAGATAGCGAAAGCTTTGTCTCAGTGACCATGAGAGAATACCATTTGCATTGCCATGTTCAGTGTATTTTGTGTAGAAGCACGATATGCTTTCATTTCGCGTACGAAAAAGGGGGAGCTCATTTCCGATGAATCCTCGCTTGTGCGCAGGTATTTGAGGAAGGCAAATGAGGTTCTGTATGAGGACTAAGGTTGCTGTTATCTTGAGCACGAATAAACGAACGCGGAAGAGCGATAAATACAAACATAAGTGTTACTTTGGTGCCGCATAATAAAGGGGGATACCATGTCATGCACTGCAGCACATTAAATGAAAGCATTAGTAGCTGGAGGGAGTTCTGATTTGTAATAGATCGTTTTTCTTTGTACAATCTTGGACCAAGAAACATTGGGGACTGTGTCTAGTATCTTCTACGGATGTTTCTTATGGCAAACACGTTATGCGACAAGGATCCTTCGCTACCAGGCGTTTATGAGAAACCAATCAAAAAAAAAAAAAAAGAAAAGAAACTACAGTTTTAGAGGTCCGTAAGGGATGTTACACGATGATGAGAGGGTAAAATCCCGATGGCATGATGTCGTCGGCGAAGACGGCGGTATCATCCGAATTAGTCAGTGGTATTCGAAGCGAAGGACCGAACCGAGGCCGAACGAGTTGAATTGACATTCGTTGGCTGCAGCCTGCGTGCGTTGTTAACTCCGTCGTCGTCGATGCGTCCATCGCAGATGTAGATGGTCGTCCTCATGATCATGAATCATTGATTAATCGATTAATCAATGATTCAACACACGCACCTGGCGACAACCAGTTCGGTTTCTACTACCACACTCAGCGCTCATACGGAACATTTCATCTCTGTGAACCGTGCCCGACGGGGACCTACTAACACACCATTATATAGGGAGATTCCTCTGCAACTTCGTATGCAACTGGTGGCCCAATCTACCGACTACATTATCATAGCGATATCGTGACCTATATCATATCAAACCTCTCATTCGCCACGTCTTAGCGTGGCATCAGAGAATTCAAGAGATGTGTAACGCTAATAATCTGGCTCACGCCCTACGAGGACATAATGGAAGTGCTCTATCGACTTCACAGTGTATCCGCCTACGGAATAATGGTATCCTTCCTGCGCAAAACTTGGGTAGAAAAACAGATCTCGCATAAAAACGCTTCCATTCGTAACGATCAATCTCGTTCAGGCAGCAAAGGATGCATGTTTTGTAGCTAATAACATGAAAGTAAGGAACGAAACCGAACAAAAAGTGCTTACGCAGTTGCTGCGCTCTTGCAAGGGCTTGCTCAGACGACCTGTTTTATGCAAAATGCGAAGGGTCCTAGAGAGCTTTCGGCATCATTTTTCAATGTCTCGAACGCGTTGGCTTGAATGTTATGGAAGGGGCAGGTTCAGCGGGTTTTGTGCATGGCGCTTCGGGCTTCACCGGTGCAGGCTGTGAAGACAAATCGATGTCTAACAATTGGAGGGGGCATTCGATATGCACACGCAAAAAAAAAAAAAAAAAAAAAAAATATTCCTGACGTTGTGAATAAAGTTCCATGGAGTCTCAGACTTTTGCAGTGCGAGTTTGTTGGTTGGCTGGTGCTAAGAAAAAAAGAAAAAGGAGAGTGTGGTTCTCATCTCTGGTGAAGATAGTGCTATTGCTGTTAGGGCACATTGTCACTTTTCAGAGTGTGTACTGTACTAGCTACTTATAAGATGTCGACAAGGTTAGCTGCCTTGAGAAACTATGAGAATACGAATTGCTGACACCTGGTGATACGCTGACCAACGCCCCAACGCTTTTATGATGTTGAAAGGTCTGGTGTCCGCGTTTGTTTTGTCTTCGGTCCATGAGTTCTGAGAATTAATTAACTTATTTTCCTTTCTACTTTTGAGAATGTACTTATATGTTACTTATACTCGCTGAGAATATACTTACTGAATTTTGCGTTGCTATAATATACTATATCAATGGAGTAGAGTTCTGAGAGCTTTTATCTTCCCCTCAAGGATCTACAGCTAGGTAATGGAACACCTTGATGTAGTAATTCTTTTTGTCTTTGGCAAACCGTACAAAAACCCACTCTTAGAAGTTTGCATTGAAAACTGCAAGATGGGTCACAGTCCAAGAGGGTTAACCACATCGATTTCAAAAATAGGCCTGGGGGCTCCTTGATGACCAAGGTACCCCACAGCACACACGGCAACCCGACCAGTGCACATGAACAGATACATTACATAAAACAATACAATGTAACCGTTGCGTTGTAACTCTTATAAGTTTGTATTGCAAACTTATAAGTTACAACGCAATGGTCACATTGTTTTATGAATACTGTGATTATCTGGTCGACAATTCAAGATTCTCCAATTTCTCTTTTCACCACCAAACTAATTCAAGGATGTGAACTTGATACCTTTCATGCGAATTATACGGCCATTGACTAATCGAAGGTGATACCAAACGGTGTGAAATTACGCACTGTATCATAGAAATGCTGAAATTTGTGAAAGTAACAAAATCTACAGATAGCTAATATGCAGATACAATATATTTTATGAGTCATGTGCGAATACTGCACTTTAAAAGACGTGTATGTCTGTATGTAGATTGGATAGGAAGTTGGATTCATCGAGAGGCTTTCGTCGAAGTTTACACCTGGGCTTTTAACAGAGGTCTCGCAATGAGCCATCGCTTCTACTTTCGGCCGGCTTTAATGCCGCTAGAGAATGAGGTAATTACCGTGGCATTTTGAGCAGATCCAAAAATGCAGCCTTCGGGGCTCATCTCGGATGTTGCGAAACAACTGGTTGCTGCGGTCGATGGAAATGAAGCCTCCAGCAAGCACGCTGAAAGCGCCCCAAACGACGAACCTGCACAAGCCGGTTGCGTGACGGACCGTCATAGAACGTTTCAGCGAGTTTTTGGTAGCAATTGAAAACAATTTTTCAACTAGATGACAGTGCTGAAACAGACGCTATTTTTGAGTTCTAATTGTAAATGAAAGATCCCCACCACAAAAAAAAGAAAAAAAGAGAGAAAAAAAAAAAAAAGGAAGACCCTTGCGGCAAAGTGAGAGGTAGAACAGTATCACCATCATTCATGCCTCCTTTATTTTAATACCTTTATGCACACTATAGCAATTCTTTTATTTGGGTTGTGATAACACCACGAGCTTCTCATGTCGATGACACAACTTCCCTGAAAACGTACTATTTTTACTTTTTGTACTTGTTCAGTTGTACCATTTTTGTGACACGTTATATGTGACATCCGGTACACAGTAAGGCCTCGTTATAACCAGGCAAGAGAGGAGTCCATTACAAGCTATATGCCGCTAGATTAGATTTGACGAGTGTTCGAAAGAGGAAAATAAATTCGAAGAAAGTCAAAATTCGCGGACAGCGAGAAACAGACACATTTTCAGCCAAGAAAAACTTTTCTTTCGGCTTTGCGGCATTTCTGCCTCAGCCAATCCGATAAAACGGCGAAACATTTCGATCCAGGACATGCTAGAAACCGTAAAATTTTGAGAAGGAAGAAGAAAAAGAAAAAATCATTATAAAGATGACCTCGTCGCTCCTCGGATGTCCTTCAGCGCATCTCTCTCTCCCTCTCCGTATATATACGTACATATATTGCAGCTGTCTCCTACCACAATTTCGTTCCTGTGTTTTATATTTTTTTATTTTTTTTAGGCATCGTAATACGTTCACTTCTTTGCGTGTGTCTGTGTGCGTTGCTTCTAAAGCGCTTTTTGGGTGCTTTTAAGCTGCTGGTTTTCCGAACGAACAGACAGTGTATGGCGGACACAGATCCCATCCGTCATCATTTACAAGTTTTGCTTTCTTCATAATGCGACTCACTGCTTTGGCACGTACGATATAAATATATGAATGGATTGACGTTGTCGATCCCCTGCACAGCGTATGCGTATGACCATCAAGACAACTAAAGGAAAAATATTTCATATTTTGCGTTAGTTCTGTTTTGGTAGCCGCCGTCACAACGAGTTAGCACTGCGATACTCCATCGCTGGCAGTTAGAAGCAGAATCATGCCCCTGCTATTGCATTCTTAATCATGCGCAAACGACAAGATTAGACCGCTTAACATAGGCAGTGTTATTAGCGTGAGACGGAGGTTTCAAACGATCGCTACAACTTTTCTTGACAGTACCGAGAAAGGACAGTGTAACGCGAGTGCTTTGGATATCTGCCAGCTCAGACATAAGTTTGGTAGAATGGCACAGGCTCGAAGGTGTTATACAATTGTTACGGAAACAATCGAATAGCAGCGACCAATCCATCAACGAACAGCTGTCCTCAGCTGCTTCAAGTTAAGCGGTATTGTTAATGCCTTGTGCTCCTCTGCGGACACAGCTGGAGTTAGGAAGTACCGCGTCAAACAGTTCCACTCATCTAGACGCTTAAGGTCAAGAAGCCTACTCTATGGGGTCACTAGTAGCACCAGGGCAAAGGCCACAGCCGGAGAAAAAGCACCACACAGAGAAGTATGTCTCGCTTTCTCTTTAACATAATAAATAGGATAAATAAATAAATAAAAGAAATGGTTTCAGGTTATTGACAATCGATGAGCTAGCGCAAACTGAGAATAATGGTCACTACCATGGGTCTCCCGCACATGCCTTGGCGCTTTGCCTAGCCATTCGGGCTGTCATTTCCGAACATTCCCCGGCCAATTGCAGAAGGGGCGGCTCTGGCGTGCGAAATCCACGAAATGAAAACGGTACCAGCAAGACGGGGTACCAGATTGGGGGGTGCCAGGGGAAGATCTCGACGTGGTGTTCGTCGGGTCGGAGAACGGGACGAGGACGGTACCGGGCGGCCACGTGAAGACGGTAACATGCAGCGAGGCCGCAGGTCCGAGCGAAGGTCACTTATGCTCTTCTCCAATGCTTCGAAGCGAAGTGAGAAATCTTCTGGGGCAATGACTGGGGCCGGTCGACCTGCAGCCGAAACGAGAGTTGATGTGGCCGTCTCGTCAACAATCCCGTCGGCCAATTGAGCAAGTTTACTCAGAGGCGTCCAGCGCGACGTCACAAGGAGTGGGCGAATGGGTTCAGGGAAACGATTAAGGAACAACTCGTGCAGCAGCGAGTCGTCGACAAATTGCGCGGAGTTGCCCAGGAGGTTGCGTAAGTGCAGAAGTACCTAGGCCGGTCGGGCGTCGCCAATCTCTTTCTAGGAAAGTACACTGAGGTAAGTCGCTGACAGTCGGAGGGGTAGAAGCGCTGCAGCGCTTCCGCCTTCAAGGCATTATATGATTGCTCCCGCGGGGGAGCTGCCACCAGGTCGGCGATTTCCACTATGTCGCTCTCCGAAAGTGCACGGATGACGTTGTGGTACTTTACCACTTGCGAGCGAATGCCCCTGAGCGTGAATTCCTACTGGGCTTATGCAAACCAGAGGGCGGCGTTGTTTGCCCAGAATGTTGGCAGGTTGCATGGCGAAAGAGCTGCCAAGGGGGCCATGTCTGCTGCCGGAATGTGAGGCGGCGGTGCGGAAACCGGCGGGAGTTCGCCATTCGGCGAAGCTCCTTCCGCTTGTCACCGTACGGGTAACCAATTCTACAACTTTTTATTCTGCGTCTCCTTCACCAATAGTGGGAAGAAACTATACTGACTTCTTCTTTTTCTTCCTTAACCTCGCTGGCCGTTAGCCAAATAGGCGATTCCCTGAAGTCGCAAGTAGAATGAATCCAAATGTGGTTGCAAGGACACGAGCGCGTTATCCACGCAACGTCGTTGTCCTTTACACTACAACTGCCATGACTCACGATTATCAATAATAATCAGCGTAGCTACACAGGCAATGCTGAGGAGAATCTTCTCCAAGTGAATTGGAGCAAAGGCATGTAACTGACGCCTTCCCAGACACCGCCCGTGGAAAGATTGCAAAACAAAGGAAGAGATAAAAAAATCGATGAACTGCTCCGTACAGCTTTCCCGGCATTTGTCTCACCGTTCAAGCGTGGTGGCCTTGATCCTTTCGGGAAAGGATTTCGGTAAATCTCATCTATCGCTCAGTCGACCGGCAGGCACCCAAGTGCCCTGAAGTCTGCGGACATAATTGGACTCAGAAATTGCGGTATATTTGATTGAATGCAAGCATGGCTTCCAGCTTATCAGTGGAATTCTGTTGGGCATCTGCTGAGGTATATGCGGTGGAAAGGACAAGGACCAGTCATAGTCTCTTCCGTGTTAATCCCTGACGTTGTGAACAGACAAAAAATAAAAAAAACATTGGTTGGTGGAATTAATACTTGAAAGATCGTCAAAGAACTTCAGTTCGAGAGCCAGCACAATTATCTGCTGAAAGCCTGCCGTCATACCCTGCCAAGCTCGGAGGAATTGTAGCAAGCTTTGAAGAGCTTGACGTGAAAACTGGACCCAATCGGTGACGAGTTGTGTAACTAAGGTTCCAGTGACGCTGGAGCATCTCTTTGTACAAGGGCAAAGATGGATAAGCTCCAGAAAAGTTTGTAGGTGCCGGTGAAGCAATTATGTGTGTCCCTAATGCTTTGTTAAGACGGGCAATGTCGTAGCAACTACCTCGTTACGACAAATAGAAAGGTATACTACGTACAAACGTAAAAACGTAGTATCACTTCACATGTACATTTTTACTAAACGTAAGAGCTACAGAGACCAAAGCAATTCTGAAATCTGACCTTTTTTTTATTTTTTTGAGGATGTGCGTTTGTATATTTCTTGTTTTGTTTATCTCTAGGTCTTAGATCTCTGGTACAAGACTAAACGGGGGATAGGAAGAAACAGGTAAAGTCAGACAGACATATCAAGGAGAGAATCTTAGTACAGACTTACTTATGACCATCTGCATAAATGTGGGCATTCTCTTGCATGAGATACGAAGACGTATAGTTTAATGTGTGCATCCAGCCGCAGAGTTTATACGACATAAACGTTATGTTTCTTGCCGTTCTTAAACAGCCAACATCCGTGCTTTCTTCGTGACATCTGGGCTGATAATACTGATCGAAATAAAGCGGCATCACTTATAATCGTGAATACAGACAAATAAGGCAAAAAGTTGTTAACAGTCAACTTGCCCATCACTGCAAAATGCTCTGTCACTATTTATTTGCTGTTGTTGCTGCTTCGGCATTCCCTACGGCTTGCAATGAAAAAGGTCGATGATAACTTTAGCAGAATGTAAACTGAAACAAACAAGCATGGGAGCAAAACGGGATGAAATATCTCTCAACCCAAGATGATCTTTTGCGCCTTATTGCAGCCCTATTTGCGATTCCATCGGGTTTTCACGGAATTAAAAGGCTGAGAAGCTACTTGCCCTAGTTTTCGAAAAGAGGAAGTCACGTGCGTAAAAGAGTCAGGTGACTTAAGCCGTGACCTCCCCTTTAAGCCGTTGTGAAAAGAGGACCAAACTCTGTGCGTTATACGCCCTCTACTTCGTAATTCCGTGCATAAACCTCATCGATCTCTGGTGTGTTTGCGCTTCACCGAGTCAAGCAGAGGCAAATGACCCGCAGGAAGGGAATTCACTCATGCGTTCAATGGCGCGATGGCAAAGGTGCTCATTCGCTGGCTTCTACCACAGAAGGAATATCTCAGTGTCCAGGATCTCCCCACTTCCGATTCTCTGACAGTCAAGGAGCGTAATTTGGTAGACCTTCATGTGAACTGCGATCAAGAAATTGATACTGACAAGTTATTTTCCTCATCTGTACACTGTTCATGGCTGTTAATGCTAAATTTATGCTTGTCATGTTTTCCTGAAGACTACGACAGTCAGGCTGGAACACACACAAAGGGGACGGAACGCGGGAAAAGCCTCTATCCAATCTAAAAGACGTGGGTTGGAGTCTTGCGACTGCTTAGCTTGTTCAGTGACTTCCTTCTTTCGTTATTCTGACAACAGGGTGCTTTTACCCAGAGCCTCCTCCAGGTCACATGCTTTCTTTAGTACAGGGGATCTCGGCCAATGCGATCTTCGGAGGAACAATTACGGCGAAGGTGTGCAAAGCGAGATCCCTAAAGCTGCGAGCGGAAGGCAATAAATTACGTCGAGGCTCGCCTGGTCTTTATGGCACTTACGGTACGGCTGATAGCCGCGGATCATAGTGCAGTTATAGGAAGCACGTTCGTTAGCTCTGTTTCCCTTTCACGCTAGTGAGGGGTTATCGATGTTGAAACTGGGCGATAAAGCTGCCCAGTATCCCACGTACAGCGGCATAGATTTTGTAGCGTAGGGCAGGGTTCTTGGCTCGTTTTCCTTTCGTCGTTGTTGTAGTAATTACTGTAAGAAGTAGTGCATTGGTTCACCTGTTATTAATACTCTTATGACCAAGGTTGCTGCAGAAGGAGTACACAGGCGAAGGTAGGCGGTGCTTTTGTGCTGCCTACTTCAATTATGCATTAGAAGATTATCCTATCGAAACCAACCTCAAAGGCATATCGTAATATTGTGACATCACGAACTAACCATGCACACAGAACAAACAGGGGTTCCCAATCCCCTGCCACCAGCCAAACTTGAAGATGAAATGTAAAAAGGAGTAATAATAAAAGGAAAACTACGAACGAGCTGTGAAAAGCTTGCGTGGCTACATTTTTTTTTTTTTTGCCATCCTGTCTCCGCGCGTTGCCGAGGTACCAATACAATGCTTGTGCTCTTTGCGTGATGTCCATTTAGTATAGGAATTCATTCGAAACAGAAAAGAAAGCAAAAAGAAAGTGCTCACAAGGTAAGCGTCGCGATTACTAAGAACTTGAGTGATCGATGGACTCAATGCGATCCCTCTGGTTTGAGGGGCTTCCGATCTTGATCATAACTATATATATAGCTGGGAAAACCAGTCTTACTCATCCAGCGCATGTAGACGAGAAATTGCTTTACATCTCGTTATGCCACAGACGGAACATTTTGGCAGGTTTCATGTCATGGCTCCCAAAGACCTTTCTCAAGAGGCTGACGAAGAGTGGCAGGTCCAAGGTACTCAGACCAACCTTCCTGATGATTCTACGAATTACCAACGTAACAAGCGCACCGCGCGAGCTTAATTTTGCAATAAACTACATACAACAGCACTGCATAGAGTAAGGCTGACCCCGAAGCCAAGTTTGACCAGGATCTGGTTCGTGACTCATAGCTATTTTGTCTCTGGTGCCCTACGGAATGGTGTTGCTAGCTCTGGAAGGTCTAATGAAGGAGAACTGGCCATCCAAACGGAAAACTGCATTGTAATCGACACTCTAAAGACAGGACTTCATCACATGACATGCTAAGCTAATCACCGTTCCCAGTGATATCATTATGTTTCCTTATTGGTGGAAATCGGGAGGCGTTCGTCTTTTTGTGACGGCCTCCACCAGAAACGGAACAATATTTGCTGCGTGTACGCTGGTGCACAGCATGGTACGCTTTCCTTTTCGTTTACTTCTTTTTACCCTTTACTGCGTACGACACGTGAAAATCTCTTTCCGTCTCACTCTCTTTGACCACGTAATGCATATTCTGTTGCAGGGAGTCGGAAGTACGATCCTGCCATGTTTACTTAACGTGCTGATACTCAGTTTTCAGGCAACGATTTAGCTACAACTTGCGACTCCAGCCTGAAGTGTCTGTGTTTCACATATGTCTGAATATATATGTGCTTCAGCCCTTGGCCAGCGTTAGGTATCATATCGATAAAAGTTCGATACACTTCGCATTCGCTAACAATGATCCCTCTTCAAACAGTCTGTTGTTAGCCAGAGTGTCGAGAATCGCTGAAGTTGCAAGAAAGTCACGTTTTAGTTCCTTGTTCGGCTCTTGTAATTGACGCCAGATCAGGGTATTAAGACCATCTTCCTCCCGATCTCTCACACAAAAGGAATAAAAGGATCAAAGGTACAGAAGGAACAACTCAAATGTCAGCTCGTGAGCCTGAAGAAGCCCCATTGAAAGAAAAAAAAAA
>JARGYV010057109.1:0-10084 GCA_029532675.1 Ornithodoros moubata | reverse complement strand
TTGGACGCCCGATGCAAATGTTGCATGCCACCGCTGATCCCGATAGCTTAATGAAGACATCGCGGATGATAGACTAGGAACCGCTGACGTGTCTCCGGCTAATTGAAGGCGAATGTGAAGAATGGCGTGAAGACTTTCTGGAACCCTTCCAGCCACACGCACGCACGGGAAAAAAATGTCTCCTTCCTCGAGCGAGGGACATCGTGAGTGTAAGTTAGGACCGTTTTAGCACGTTCCTGTCACCGAGAGCACATCCAGGGGAGGTCGTGCTTTGATTTACGGGGCCCGTCGATATGGGAGAGGTCTTGTGGACAGATCTTCCTCAGCTTTCGCTGCGACGAGATTGGGTTCCTTCCTTGAAACGGAAACACGTGTTGCGCAGAAGCGAAGCCTAGCGACATTTCAAGGAGGACCAGGACCGCTTCTTTGACTTCCTACGGTCTTTTGTGTAACGCAGTTGTTTATTTTGCCGCTGTTAATTGTGTCTTAAGGCTACGGTCTCACTGCTCTCTCAAGGACACCGTCTTCGTTACAAGATTGTAGCGCTTGTATTTGTAGCATCCTTAAGATTGAGGTACGCACGAAAAGGTAATTCCTTGGACTATCTACCTATAATCATGGAATTTTTACAAGGCGCAACGCCACGCCAGTGTAAGGCGCCAAATAGGGTTTCTAGGAATAACCAGTTTCTAGGAGCACCCATATTCGAACAACATGCCCTATTTGGGCGCTTTATACTGGCGTGACATTGTGCTTTGTGAAAATTCCGTAATTATAATTATTTAGTCGAATGAATGATATTTTCATGGATACTTCAAACTTAAGGATGCTACAAATGGAAGCGTTACAATCCCAGTACAAAAACAACCGTTTTCGGAGAGAGCAGTGAGACAGCAGCCTTAACCGCTTGACGCGTGCATGGCATCCACAGGTCCGCGAGGTCGGGAAGGTTGTTGAGGCAGCTTTGCTTCCATTCAGCGTGCCTTTGTAGCTGCTCATTAACCATCGATACCATCCGATCCCTCTTGAGCTATTAATGTTCAATGCCATTACTTCTGTAAAATGCCTGAACGTAAAAAATGTGCAGTTGGCAGACCCGAAGACGAGTGAGGCTCAGCTCCAACGAACATACACAGCTTCACTCTAAGCTTAATAGGTTATTATTTGGGCGCTTAATCCATCCCTTCCCATCTCAGCTCCCATTGTGAGAAAGAGATCGGTGGGATCTCTATTTATACCTAGTCTTGGTAGCATGTGTTGTCATTTGACAACGCGACCTCAAACGGCTTTCTTGGACACACGTCAAGTCCTGCTGTCTTCTCAAGGAACTTAGGATTCCAAATGAGTATGGACGTTCTTTTACATATGTATATTATTATTATCAACACATAACGAAGAGGTGACGACGCCTGGGTGGAATCGAGAGGAACCCAGACAACTTTATGATTTTGTTCTTGTTGATTGGCTGTCGGCGAGCGAAGAGATATGACCGTTGTCCTGCAGCTCTTCACTCGCGTGTCGCGGAGCTCTCGTCAAAACCTCTGGCATCGCCCCAGGCGCACCAGCTTAGATATATATAGAATCATTTATATATACCCGAGCTGTAACTTGATGCACGAATCGCATCGAACGCTTTGAGATTCGCCGACATGTGTCCTACATGTGGGCGTCTCGTGTCATCACAATTGTTGATCGTGGGCCGCAAAGACGCCGGCATCGCACTGTGTGCATGTTCTGGAGAGCCGGGACATGGGTCCAGAGGCGAAGACATAGACGCTAGCTGACATTTCTTGCCTTGGCAAAGGCATGCAATTGAAGTCATGTGCGTGAACATAAATAGTAATAGTTAGTAGTAATGATATTAATAGTAAGTAATAATAAGCGGGATAGGGTTATAAGGGTCTGTGTACTTCTCCAGTACTAGCTTTTACATCGGTTTCCGAATTAAGTGTTATTGGGAAGAAACGCAAGAAAAGTTGGTCATATGCACCAACAAAATGCTGTAAAAGCTAGTCTGTTTGAAGGTATGTCGCGCTATATACCTCTTTCACGAGATGCCAATGTCATATACCTCGTATACACGATAACCGTGGACAATCATCATTTAGAAATCTGTTAATGTCTGTATTCCTCCACTCTCGCAGGCTGTAACAGAGAAAATCCAACAGAAGACCGTCGTCGACCGCAAGTTCCGCAGTGCCCCACCGCCGCAAGGAAAGTTCAGACCTGTACAGCTCTTTGATATCCCTGTTGCTCAAACTGCTGGTGGAGTACTCACAGGTAGCCTTTTTACCTTGATTCATGCCAGCAACGATGACTAATCCATGACTTATATCCTATTAGCTGAGGTGAAGATGCCGTCGGGACGCGTTGATAAGCCGGTGATAATCGACAATCAAAACGGCACAGTCAGCATCCAGTACGAGCCAAGGGAAGAGGGACTCCACGAACTTATCATCAAGTACAACCATGAGCATATTCAAGGCAGCCCATTCCGTTTCCACGTGGATTCCATCCAGAGTGGTTATGTTACCGCCTACGGAACGGGTCTTACGCATGGCGTTGCTGGTGAGCCCAGCAACTTCTTCATCAGCACCAAGGATGCCGGTGCAGGTAAGACGTTGGCCAGTTGGCCGCACGGAGGCAGCATGCCTTTAACCGCACGTATTAATCCGAATTTCCTCCCGTTGGTGCGACGCGCAGGAGGCTTGAACGTAGCTGTCGAAGGACCATCCAAGGCTGAGATCAGCGTGCATGACAACAAGGACGGTACCGTCAGCGTCTCTTACCTTCCAGCCGCCCCAGGCGAGTACAAGATCTCCATCAAGTTCGCCGACAAGCCCATCAAGGGAAGTCCCTTCACAGCTAAGATCACCGGTACGTTTCTCTCGAGTGCCTCCTTACTTCTCCTGGACAACGGAGCCAAAAATGTTGATATTCTAGGCGAGGGTCGCAAGCGCAACCAGATCTCCGTGGGTCACTCCAGTGAGGTGTCCCTCAAGGTACAAGAGAAGGACCTTAAGAACCTCAATGCCAGTATTGTCGCACCATCTGGCCTTGAAGAACCCTGCTTCCTCAAGACTCTGCCCAATGGCCATCTAGGTACGGTCTCTCTTGAGCCTGCCTTGTATTGAGAAGTGTCCTGCATGACTGCTATTTTCACCATAGGCATCTCGTTCACTCCTCGTGAAATCGGCGAACACTTAATCAACGTGAAGCGCATGGGTAGCCACATCACCGGCAGTCCGTTCAAGATCAACGTCCTAGAACGTGAAATTGGTGATGCTTCAAAGGTGAAGGTGTCTGGTAAAGCACTCACTGAAGGTGTCACGCAAGCCAAGAATGAGTTCTTCGTCGATACTCGCGAAGCCGGTAAGGCTTTATTGTCTTGTGAGCTGTATTTGACGGCTATATGAGACGACCTGTCAAAATTTGTACGCACATCCTTGACCAGACTTTGATCCTCCCAGGCTACGGTGGTCTCAGCTTGTCCATCGAAGGTCCGAGCAAAGCGGACATTCAGTGCAAGGACAACGAGGATGGAACCCTCAACGTTAGCTACACTCCCACCGAACCTGGTTACTACATAATCAACCTCAAGTTCGCCGACCACCATGTCAGTGGATCTCCTTTCACCGTCAAGGTGACCGGAAAGGGCAGCAACATTCAGCGCGAGAATATCAAGAAACAGCGCGATGCAGTGCCCGTGGCTGAAGTGGGTTCCAAGTGCGAGTTCAACTACAAGATGCCAGGTGAGTTCATACTTCATATACTCGGCTGTACTGCACTTAGTATTTATAGGCATCAGTTCTTTGTACCTCTCTAAGCCTAGGCCATATGTTTTTGTCCCTCACCGACTAATACTGTCACCACCACGCTGATATTTCACTTATTGCGGAGTAACGTCAGTCGCGGACTCTATGTTCCTGTAAAGCGTGTTTTGTCCGCAATACAGCCAAGTTCTGCAGTGAAACTCTGCATCTTTTCGACTGTGTACAATGATACCGTGTGCTTCGAAAAGGAACCAGCGGCTTCGACATGGCTGCCCGTGTGACATCACCTTCTGGTAGCACGGAAGACGCGGAAATCGTAGATCTGGACGACTGCCAGTACGCCGTTCACTTTGTGCCTAAGGAGCCCGGAGTGCACACGGTCAGCGTGCGTCACAAGGACATCCACATCCCTGGATCTCCGTTCCAGTTCACTGTCGGTCCGTTCCGGGAATATGGCGCTCACCGTGTCCATGCAGGCGGACCCGGCCTGGAGAGGGGCACAGTAAACGAGCCCTGTAAGTGTCGCTGCAATACAGTGCTCACATGCAATCTTTATAGATATAGCTTTAATTCTTGACTTTATACACATATCGTGGCCTAGCGTAAGAACCCAGTTCTGCGCGAATGATGATTAATGTCTGTTGTAGGCGAGTTCAACGTTTGGACTCGCGAAGCTGGCGCCGGCAGCTTGTCCATTTCCGTGGAAGGTCCATCTAAGGCCAAGGTCGACTTCAAGGACAGGAAGGACGGATACTGTTACGTGTCTTACGTCGTCAAAGACCCAGGTATGTCTCCACTAGAACTCATCTGTGACTCGCCATAACACGATCCCGACACGTTAATTTGAACCTTTTCAGGAGAGTACCGTGTGGGCATCAAATTCAATGACCAGCCCATTCCCGACAGTCCCTTCAAGGTGTACGTGATGCCACAGGCAGGCGATGCCAGCAAGATCGAGCTGGGACGCATGCCTGAAAACCTTAAGGTGAACTCACCCTGCACCTTCACCATATCCATGAATGGAGCTAAAGGAAACCTCGACGGCAAGGTCGTCTCGCCAAGCGGCAATGACGACGATTGCTTCGTGGCTCCTCTAGATGACGGTATGCACAGCGAGCCGCACGATTCGGTACCGTGGCCAATTCTGATAAAAATCGTTTCAACTGCAGATCAGTGGGCGCTGCGGTTCGTTCCACGCGAGAACGGCATCCACCAGATCCACATCCGTCTCAATGGCGTCCATATCCCTGCCAGTCCCTTCCGCGTCCGGGTAGGCAAAGACGATGCTGATCCCGCAGCTGTCAGTGCCTACGGTCCTGGTCTGCGAGACGTCAAGAGCGGTAAGACCTAGGCCGTCCGCAAACATCCTGCTGAATAGGTGAGAGCGGGTTCTCGGGATCTTTTCAGGTGTGAAGACCGACTTCATTGTCGATACGTGCAACGCGGGCGCGGGCTCACTGGCCGTGACCATTGATGGCCCCACTAAGGTCAACATGGACTGTACAGAAGTTGAAGAAGGCTACAAGGTCCGCTACACACCCCTGGCCCCGGGAGAGTACTTCATCACGGTCAAGTTCAACAGCTATCACATCGCTGGCAGTCCATTCAGGGTCAACTGCACTGGTAAATAGATCTCATGACGTATAGTGAAAATGCGACACTTAGCGTTAAGAACTCTGGCTGTTGGAACTCTGAAAGGACTTGAAGCACACGTTATGTGTAGGCATCCGATTTAATTGACTGTTCGCCCTCCCAGGTTTGGTTACCAGGACCGAAGGAGGCAAACGTAAGTGAAAGACCCGGTTCATGCAAGTGGCATGACAGTGCACATTCTCAAATGTGACACTTTGAATTACCAGTTTAACGCCTTGCTGGCATGGCATGGCATGGTACTAATATGTTTGAAGTGATCCCAAGTGATGTTACACTGGTGCGGTATTGCTACCGCAAGTGTCTGCTCTACATTATAGAAAGCAGAAGTGAGCATTTCCAATGAGACAGTAGCTCATTGCCTTCACCTGCATTCAGCATGAGCATTCGGTGCACATTAAGCATGTTGTGCTATCCCATTTTACTTCTTTTGATGGTTATTCCTGTTGCCTCCCATCTGCAGGCCTGTCCATTGCACCCCAGACTGCACCTGAGACATCCTCAGTAATTGTGGACACAGTGCCAAAGCAGGCAGTCAAGAAGGCGGATGCACTGCCCAAGTTCCGTTCCAACGCAGCAAAGGTGACCTCCAAGGGTATGGGACTTAAGAAGGCTATCTTGCACAAGACGAACACGTTCACTGTCAACTGTCTTGAAGCTGGTGAGTATTTTGTGTTTTTCCTGTGTGTTTTTTGCAACGCGACTACAAAAGTAACCTGTTCACTGTGAACATAGACATTTGAATGGTGGCATCAGATTTCGCAATATAACGTGACTAGTATATGCCAAGTTTGCAGTTTTAGTATGGTACAGGAGGACATCCAGGAGGATGTCCTGGGGCCCTCACTCCTGATTCAGTATGTGTGCCTTCTGGAGTGTCTGTATCTGTCTTAGACCCTGACTTTTCCCAGATCCTCATGCTTCCAGCTCCCATGCTTTACCCCCATCCCCCTACTTTACCCCCATCCCCCTACTTTCTCAAATACCCATCCAGCTTGTCCCGATCCATACCACAGCACTCCATCTCACCCCAATGTTTTCCCCAGATCTCAGTCGCTGCTGCCCTCCCATCTTGATAACCTCTGCTGAAGTCTTTCGTGCAACGTGCTTTGTAATGAAACCCACATTCCCAAGTGTAGTTCCACTTGATGTCTGTCTCCCCACTCCTGACCCTTGTCCTTCGCCTGGCGTCCCCAACACTCACGTCCAGAACCAGGTGGCTCTATGCTGACCCATCTATCGTATTCTAGGCAACAACCTCATCTATGCCAGCGTGTATGGCCCTAAGGGACCGTGTGACGAGGTGTACGTCAAGCACCTTGGTCGTAACCTCTACCAGGTCAACTACATGGTCAAGGAGAGAGGAGATCACATTGTTATTGTCAAGTGGGGCGATGACCACATCCCCGGAAGCCCCTTCAAGGTCGAAGTCCCATAGAGTCTCTAGACATAAGCAAAGAGAGAGAGCCCCCAGATTATGTGCCAATGTCCAGCCCACTTTCCAGCATCTTGTTTGTCACCAGGGAGATATTTCTGCTCCGTTCTTACGTCCTTCTCCACTGTTCTGTTGTGCAAGTTGTCGTTTCCGTCTGGGACTTGTGACGTAACGGTGCGGTGCGGAAATTCTGAGCTGTGATTTAGGAATTTTTTTGTTTGTTTGTTTTGTATTATTATATCATTACCTTTGTCTGTTCGTGGAAAAATCTGTTCTGAGGAAATATGAATGCAAAACATGTCTACGGGCAAGTTCTTCTCCTGGAGCAGTAAGGTTCCAGGACTCAGTCCCTTTGAGACTCCTGCCCTTTTTCTGTTCACTCAGAAGCACCGTTTCGTGCATCGCATCGTCTATCGACTGCCCCACCAATACGATGTTCCTTTTTTGAGTTCTGCTTAAGTTTGTTGTGTTGATCTGGCGCCAGCTACTTAGATACAAGCAACAGCTTTCAGCTTTGCCCACAGCATTGCCAGGGCCATAGACAACTGTTGAATGCTCCCGTCGTCTTAATGTTTCTCTTGGTTTGATCCAACAAACAGAGCTAGGGCTACGAACCTGCCTTAAAGTCACACCTCACAGCCGGTAGAAGCAGGGTGCCATTTTCTGTGTGTGTTTGCAAAATGTATATTCCAGAGATTTTTCACAGAATGTCATTGTGATGCAGTAAATGAGAAATGGAAAAATCTTTCGTGCTCAGTCCAGTAAGTTCATGCAGTGTGCTTGGATCATTTAGAAGGGTCCAAAGACAACCAACCAAAATGGTCAAATATGGGATTTCGGAGATCCACAACGATGATTGAGGGGCTGCTTCCAGGCAACCTTTCTGTAGATGGTTTGAAACTCTTGAAATCCACTAAACACCATACCGTGATTATTACAAAGTTTCTTCTGTGTCATTAGTTGTACGAGTTATGATACGCACAACAACCGGGGCCCCATGACTCGCATTCCAAAAGACTGTTCTTTCAAGTTAATCTTGAAAGAGTTATTTGCCAAGGCAGAAGAATGCTTAACATGAAAAAAAAAAGGAACAACTTTATTCAATCTTAGCACCAAAAACCTTGTGTGCCTACCTTCACAAAATGGAACTGTGAAGGTGTGTGATTTCTTTTTGTTTGTTGGTTGGTTGATTCACTGTACAGGACAAGGCAGTTGTGCCTCTTGTAGCTATGATGCGTGAAGAAAATGCATCCATTCACACGTGCACACACAAAGCACCTGCTACGTAACCACCATTCTTTCTTCAGCAGCTTGGCAAAAATTTCAATGTCCACAGCAGATAAAAAGAGTTTGGCACTAGACGCACAAAGGGCTATTCTATGCGCCTGTCTAGAGCTAATTGTTCACGTAATCTGCGACCGCACGCGTACCAGCAGAGCCAGTAGCCCCTGAGAGACTGACTGTGGACACAGGCTCTGTGCCATGTGACCCGCGATTTTAAATAACGAACTACTTCCTCTGTGCACAGCAGTTGACTCTTATCTTGAGCAGGCGCAATGTGGAAGTGTGATCCATGCAAACAACTTAGTGTGGATTCCATCTGCTTGACGTACTTCGTGGGCAGGTTACATGTCCTAGATGAGTGCGTGCATGATGTTGTCAGTCAGCAGAACCACCAAAATCTTTTCTATAATCATGCGTTGAAATGGGTAAGGTTATCATCTCAACACTTGCACATTTCGGAATCTTGTTTGCCATAGTCGATAAACGAGGTGAAGTCATTTTAGTAAATACGAATGATGTATAAGAGTAATATTGCTAAGCTATCCCCTACCCACTCTACATTTACCATTTAAAAGAGTTTCATACAATCCACAAATTGCTATTTTTCCTTCATTAGATACGACAGCAGATCATTATGCATATAATCTGTACAAATGCTAGCGTAGAAATGGCAAAATGTGTCTCAAGGTGCAGAGTAATCTGCACATTGCGAGGATAAGATACATGCTGGTTACAGCATTGCGCAGACTATTTTTCTTGCTGTACAATGCGGTGGTTCTTTGATATGAAACAGACCTCAATGTTAACCAAGTATAAGCAATGGAGATCCCACTGCAATGAAACCACCGCAGCAGTAAGCTGCAGAATGTGCCACTGCACATTACCATCTCTAACATATTTCATTATGTACTCAAACATAAGAGCACAATATATGCGAGGGCACCTGGTCAAGGCTGCAGACTTGAAGGAGAAAACTTTTTGCTCAAATTCATTACGATCCATTTTTGACCCTCGTGTGTCCACGTATTCCAAGCCTTGAAGATAATTCCAGTTTGAAGGTACTTTCGGTAATGTTAAATATGATGTACAGTATACAGCCCCAAATATTTGCTTTCTCAAAGCCGAGCTTATTCAGGTCATCACTCATCAGTCAAATTCATTCAAGGCCGTACGTGGCAGTCTTGCTTTGTCTGCCCACACGCTAGAAAACTTTCAATGTGCACCTCGACAAAATTTGCTTCTGCCTCTGACTTGCTCAAATAATTTTTCAACAAATTAAGAAAATTGTATTGAAAACTGAGTCCCCAGCACGACAGCTCTACAACACATGTTGGCCAGGCCCACCCCTTTTCAGGACCTGTCATAACTGGAGAAGGAGTACAAAAAATTTCTCTGGTTCCTGACCCTAACTGAACGTTCTTCACTCAAGCACTGCTGCCAACATGATAGTGAGAGCCAAATGCAACGGAAGACAGTCTTTTCATAAATATCACAGCGTTCAACACATAGCTCTTAAAGGGAATCCTGTCTGCCAGAAAGGTGTTCAGTGCATGTACACATCACTTTGTATGTTTCCTAGAGACAATTCCCCACTGTAGCAGATTTGTCTACCAGAATATAGATAGATAGAGAGATCTATATTATGCGCTGCAATGCCTACATAGTCTGAAGACAAGCAAAAGGCGTTTTTTCTAGAGTGCTGGGCTACTGCGACACAAGTGTTTGTTTTACACGTGCCGAATACGTTTGTGCTCGCTGGGTCACTGCGTTCTTGCTGTTTGCATCTCCCCAAGTTGCGCTGCTTTCACTGCACTCTCGGCACCATAGGCTCGCTGCCAACGTTATTACAAATGCGTTTTGAGAGTCTGATGATGACGAGCGTGATCCCATAAACCAGAAGGACTGTGTAACAAGTAATGCCCTCCAAGCACAAGCCGGTATA
>JARGYV010057068.1:870-13961 GCA_029532675.1 Ornithodoros moubata | reverse complement strand
AAATACATGGGAAAAGTTTGGTTCCCTGTGGCGGCGTTCATAAACCGAGGAAATTCATAAATCGGGGGTTCATAAAACGAGGGTTGACTGTATATGCTATCAACACCGACACATCAGCGTTCAAATAATCCCAACAAACACAATGTACTGAAAGTCAGGTGGCAATATGGGTGGTCCTCGTGTTCCTTATCTGTTTGTGACTGCTTCTCAGATGCGCCGCGAACTACGAAAGCAACCTTGATCAACCCGTCCACCCCAAATGCACCCGACTTTCAGTACATTGTATTTGCTGGGCCTTTGCTCAGTATCGTCCAGGAGTGTATTTGAAAATGTCATGTGCATTACGTTTCAGGTGCAAAATTTGAACGAAATTGGCAACAGCTCCTGATATGGCAGATGCCGGTGGAACTCCCGCTGCGGGTGTCCCCCAGACTGGTGCGCCCGCACAACGCAACATCGCTGACATGGGCTCCGAGGGAGGCACCCTTGTAGCTGCAGATGGAGGCAAACAGTCCGAAATTGAACAGAGGATCTCTAAGATGCTCGACAATATTTCATTTAAGGATGACGACGGTAAAAGAAAGGAATACCTAGCCGCTGTGAAAACCTACGAAGAAAGCATTGGAGGTCAAGTTCTCCGAGCTAAGATGTACCTTCAGACAAAACCTGGCGACAATGAGTGTGACGGAGACGATGACAAAGGACAAAAGGGGAAACGCGCTACGCGGAGCAAAAGTAGGGAACGAAGTAGTCGACGAAACAGGCGAGATTCCGACGGGGAGCTGAGAAGAGATTCGTATAGAGATTTCATGGATATGAGAGGATCACCTACTCTGGCAAGACGGCCGGACGAGTTCTTTTACGATGAGACCGAGGAGGGCGGGCAGTGGCGGTGCAATCCGGCCGCTGAGGACCTCTACCGTGCCGGACTAGACAAGCCAAGGGATCCTAGAGGATCTCCTGAATCTGGGTATGATGAAATGGAGCGACTGATGACGCAGATACGTGGACTTGGTGGAGAAAAGCCTCCCGAGAGAACGTACCGTGAAGATATGGACGATGAAAGGGGTCGGTATTTTCCCATGCGTGGTCGACCCGTGGGTGAACTGGCGGTTGGCCGTCCTCCTTTGTCAAGTAAGAGCTCTCGTGGTAATGTAGAAGATACTTACCAGGGAGAAGACAGAGGTGAAGTTCCTGCCGTAGTTGGGATACCGTCATTAACGTACATACCAATAGCATTTCCGCCACTGGTCTCTCCGTTCATGGCACAGCCACAGATTCCGGCTCCACAGGTTTCGAACACGCAATTATCTGTCCAAATATTGCCACCACAGCAGGCGTTTCCTCAGATGGCGTCGTATGGGCCCCCTCAAATGTCTCAGCAGATGCCATCGCTCATGCCCCAACAAATGCTTCCACAAACGCATCAACAAGTGCCTCAACAGGTGTTTTCACAAGTTCCCCAACAAATGCCTGCGCAGATGGCACAGCAAGTGGCTCAACAGATACCCCAACAAAGTCCTCAGCAGATGCCTCCACAAATGCCACAACAAGCGCCACAGCAGATACCGCAACAAATGGCCCAGAATATGGCCCAACAGCAAGTGCATCAGCAAATGCCCCAGCAGCTACCTCTACAGGCCGTCGGACAGCAGCCGGCACATATGGGCCAACAGACGGCCATGCAGGCTTCACCCCGTCCGTTGCCACAGGGGATTTCGCAAAAATACGGCCGTGCAGATGCGTCAATGGTCCCACAGTTGTCTGTTCAGCTATCGCAACTGCCGCCAGCGGGGCAGCAAATGTCACTCACAGTAATGCCTTATAATGCAAGAGACCCTACAGTGTCGAGTCCGCCAGGGGTTTCTGACCGACAAAGCACTGGTACAGAGCGGAGCCTAACAGGAATACAAAATGTCGAGAGGAGACAGACGCACACACAGGAAGTGTCAAAGCAAACGCACATTTTGCGGAAACTGGGGATATACGAAGGCGATGATCAACGGAGAGACCTGCGAATGACGTCTTCTCTCGAGGTCAACTCAGGGAGGGAATCTCCTACAGTTTCATCTATGAAACGTCAATCACTATCGACTCAACAAGAAAGCACTGGTCTTCTTAATAGAGCAGAAAGGGTCATCCAGCGGATTAGACAGCAGCTGGCAGGATTAGATCGTAGGGGGGAATCGTCTGTCAAGACAGAGGATCTTAGTGTGCCGCAGGAATCACCGCAGAAACAACCTCAACCAACGAAAAAGGAGTCTGCTAAGTCTGCAGAATGTATAAAACCAAAGAAAAGGGAAGGCACTGGCGAGGAGTCTGTGACAGAAGATACAGACAGCGAGGAGGATACAGAGGAAAGCAGTAAACATGAGAAAAAACATAGGAAAAAAAAATACGAAGATAATGACACCAGATCATCAAATTCAAAGAAGAAACGAGGTAGGAAGATCAAGAAGACGGGAAGTTCAGACGAGGACGACGAAGAGGAAGCACCGACCAGGAAGAGAAGTAGGAGTAGGAGGCAGAAAAAGGGCGACGTAGACTATGGTGAAAGCGATGGAGGAGATGAAGACAATGGGGCCAAAAGAAAGAGTTCTAGGCGTAGGACGTCGGAAAAAGCAGGGAGCTCTTGCTGTCGTAAGAAGAGCAGCAGGCATTTAGAAGCAGTTGAAACGGAACGATGGAGGGAAAGACGACGTTTCGAACGTGAATCATACCAGGAGGATGACGACGGCAGCGTGGACAGGATTAGAGACCGGGACTACGAGGAACGAGGGAACCCGAGAGAGCGAGACCGTGATTACGAGGGACGAAGGAGCCTGAGAGAGCGAGACCGTGAAGGAGAAGACCGATTTAAGAAGAAAGACTACGACAAGGACCGCCATCACGACCGTGAGCGAGAACGGGCAGAACAAGATAAATTGGACAAGTTGAAGGAGAAAGAACGGGACGATCGGTTACGACATATAGACGAGAAAGTGGATCGTTTGTGGAACACTGAAAAGGAACGATCGAAGAAAAACTTGTCGGAGATGGGCTACGTCACGGTCAAGGTGTCGCACAGTCGCGAGATCAGTGAAAATATTCGTCCGCCGCAATCCACAGGGCCATATCAGATTCCTCCGCAAGGTTCGCCATACCCGCAACCACCTATTCCGCATCCTTACAATACACAACCGTGTGCATCGTCTTTTGTGGCGCAACAACAGCTGTCTGGTAACCCGTTTCAGCCTCAGGTATCCTCCCATCAGCCGTGCATACAACCACCTCCTGCAGTAGGCCAACCAGGAATACCCCCTTTCGTGCAGGCTCAAACTGGGAATGACTGCACTTATCCGTATATTACCCAAGCAGGAGCATTGGGGTCATCTGGAGCAAATGTGACAGCCGTGGCTTCAACACAGTTATTAGCGCCTTTTCCTCAGGAAAAACCCATGTCGAGAACAGAAAAACTAAAGAAATTTGCTACAGAATGGTGGAGCAGGAGGACAGAGGATCATGACAAACGTCCTTTAACTCGTATTCGAAGTCAGAGTACCGCCTTGCCTGACAAGTCGGGTGAGCGTGTCTGGCGTAAACCAAGACGGAAATCGATGCCCCGTACCCGCCGTACTCGTCGAAGCCTAGACGACGCCGAAGACGAATGCACGGAGGATGATTACCACTTAGACGTAACCGAGGAATGCGACGAAGATGGCGAGTACTACACAAATGATCCAGCGCCCCGGTACCACGACAGGGAAAGGGAGCGTCGCAATTGTCCTTCTCGATCGAGGGTAGACGATGACTATGACGATGAGCGGCATGAAAGGCGAAGACGTCCTTCGTACTCAAGGGCCGATGATGATGACAGACAAGAACGTCGTATCCGTCACTCTCGTTCCCGGTTAGATGACCCGTATGAGGAGGACAGACCGCCACGTCCGAGGAGAGGTGACTACAGCTGTTACGAAGAGAGACGTAGGTCGCTGTCGCCAGATTGCGATACCGACTATTCACGACGTTCACGTTATAGCGAGTACGACGAGTACGAAGAACTGCATCGTCGGACGCATCCAAATGATTTTGAACCTGAACGACGCATGTCGTACCCGAGAGATACGGACTACACTGTCGCTGACCCTCGCCGTCATCCAAGAACTCCTACTAAGGAGCCTGATGAGAGAGAATCATTTACAAGGCCTCCCGTGTATAAGGTAAACGTGCAATATTCCCACAATCAATTACAGGGTAAGGACAAAGATAAGAGACCACGTTCTCCAGAAACAAAAAGCAAAGGGCCATCATGTCGGCTGGGATCTGACAACAAAAATCAAGAGATTTCCCATGATGTGAGAATGGAAGCGTCTCAGAATGACCTCGCCACGCAGGAGAAAGATCGATGTACTGCTGTCCCTGACCGCACGGCAGACCAGCGAAATCTCTCCAGGCCAAATTATAATGGTAGCCCGCTTCGCAACGGTGAGGCCCCGAATAACCGCCGCGACGGCAATCGCCAAGATTCTCAAGCGGTGGACTGCGAAGTGAATGTGAAATTATCGCACACCACAGTATTTGAACAAGAGTGGAACAGACCATCTTCGCCTGAAAAGGAAAGGACGGGCAGGCTACCCGAGAAGGCTCAGTCACCACTACCTGATAACCGAACGGAAGAGCGACGAGCTTCTCATCCTTGTCCCATCGAAAACATAATTCGTACCAGCGATGTCTTGAACCAACCACCATACGTGGACAATTACCGCATGCCGACATCAAGGGCACCGAGTCCGGATTATTATGTGCGACCACCTTCTAAGGGAGCCGATTTTGTCTGGGACAGGAGGGTTCCCCCACCGGAACGCGACAGTGGATCAAGGCCTCCCTACGAACCATACAACCCTCATCCACCACAATATCTCGACCGATATACGGAGCCTTCGTACAGAGATCAGGCTTACCCTACAGGTTATCTTCCAGAACGTGAAGGGCCCCCACCAAGAGGTTCTCTGGTAGCCTTTGATGGATTCTACGCAGCGCAGGGTTATGAAATGGGCATGAAGCTGTCTCATACCGAACTACCAGCGACAGAGAGGGATTATTGTCGTCCGGGGCCACAGCAGGAACGAAGACGGCCGTCGCAACCACTATATTATGATCGTCGTTCTCCTTCTCCACCTCCATCACAGCTACAGCAGCCCGCAGCGACTGTGCCTAGGATCCACATTAGCAGGTACTCAAATGTCGGTGAAAACGGAGGCTCCAAGTCACCCGATCGAATCTCTGTAGCTCGGAGTCCTCCTGTTGCTCAGATGCTTTACTCGATCGCTCCGCCCGAAAACAAAAAAGGGAAAGTGCATCCTGGAGTGGTGCAGGCCCGTTTCTCTATGAATCAACTGAACAGCCAACAGAGAACAGAGCGGGCAATAGCCCCTGATAACGGCAAAGGCGCCATGAGTTCCACAACTGAGGCACGAAAGCCTATCCCGTTGATGGTTCGAAAACTTCAGTCCAGGACGTACAAGGAAGAAGGCACAGGTGCAGATAAGGTAATGACGATCTACGAAGTAGCCAAAGCTCCGGCACCTCCGGCACAACTGATCAGGGTTTCGAGTAAGACTAGAATAGTCAGAAAAACTCAAGAAATTGACCCGCGGTACGACGCGCCGTATGATGAGTTCGGATACGTATCTCCGCCCTCTCCAGCGTCTCCGTCTTTCGGGAGGAGCAGTGGTGCAGAAAGTCAGAGGCGTTAGCACAGCTCTTTGGCATGGGGCAGAAACAGGATGAGTGATTTCCAGAGTGCGAGGCTGCTCAGAAAGCGAAGCTAATAAAGCTATCGTACAGATTCCTTGATTTGTTTCACTCCTTATTGTTGCTTGCTTTAAAACATGTTCTCCTCTCGCGTGTGAAACGGTGAGGGTTTACCCAATCCTATGTGAGTAGAAAAAATGGATTGCTAAATGAAGAGGTGTCATTCCTACGAAGTAATTCCACTGCTGTTGATAGAACTCTCGGGTATCTTTAACGTGGATCTTGGTTGGCGTAGGTTGGCACAGTAGATAGTCACGCAAATTCACTTCAGTTGCCGCAGAACCCATCTGTGTTGTAGGGACGTGTCGATTATCACATCCGATCTCATGTCCTTCCGAGATTATGGATTATGCAAAATTCCTAGCCAGCGATTTAGTCATTCAATTCAAGATTTATTTTATGGATGGTAACAATGTGGGGGGAGGTAAAGATTGCTGCCGGCACCGCGTGTCGGAGATTTTTGGAGTTCCGGCGCGCGTCAAAAGATCCCCAGGTGGTCTAAATTATCCGCAGTCCTACCCTGTGGCATCGCTCATGATCACAGTTGTCTCGCGACGTAAACCCACCAATTACCATTACTATTACGAGATTTATTTAAAAATTTTATCACTATTAAGGCAACCACAGATACACACAGAAAGGTGTACAACGTTCTAGATGTTTGTGAAAAAGCGAGCATGACGTAATATTTTCATCTTCCTTTTCTTGTTCACTCTGGTTGTTACCTGGCATTTAATTTTTTCAACATCCGGCAGAATTTGACAGGTGTAAGTGCTTACAGGTGATCCTCTCAATACAGCCGACATCACATGCATGTAACTAGTCCGCACTGTCACTCGCCAGTTGGTAAGCATGTAATTCCTAACCCGAGTGATATCTTTTATAGTGCCACAATATCCGTGTACATGCGGCTCATTTGTTACGAGATCTTGGAAACTCATCTCGTAGTACATCTCATCTCACGTGACATCGTTTGATTGCCATAATGAAGAAATACTCAAAAGAATCATTTCCTGCCGCCGTGGACAATCAAACCAATCGGCGTTTTTCACCAGAAAATGAAACACACCTTCAACATTAACGTCACCTGGAACGTTGAGTTATGCTGTTTGTTCTTTAGCTGCCACAGTGGTGGCGATAATTTTATCCTGACCCTTAAGGTACAAGCTATGTTACAACCTGTTACCATCCCGTAACGCACAGTATTAAATAATGCACATATTTAGTATGACATACAGTGCTTTACTGATGATCCTCAAAGTTTGCCGGTGCTTTCAATAGAACACGGCCTAAGGTAAGGTTCAGTAGTTTTCAAAATAAGGTCCTCACGTTCGGCGTGAACCGTCTGGTGAGTAGTTGATGCGGACGAGGCTGTCTTCCTCCGTATCGTTCTCGTGAAGTATCGTTGACCCACTAGTGACCCTAACAATTGGAACTGGTGGCCTTACCCTTGGAGGCCTTGGCCTAGAAGGTGGTTTTGACGATTCTCGTGATTTGGGTCTCTCTGCCGATGCAGCAAAATTCCAAGTGCCTTCTTTCGCCCCATCTCGAGCGTCCACGTGTAATATCTGATCTGGACACAAAGAACTATTTGTCCTGTCATACTGCTGCAAAAGACGCTCCTTTCCTTTTCCTTGCTCTCTGCTTTGGCTGTGTGACAACTTCACATTCATTGCATATTCGATGGGTCTCTTCCCTTTTATACCTCTCACATCAGCGGCCGTTGAGCGCGGTCTCCTACGTACATCAGCTTCAGTGCGTTGAGATCGGCGATCACGAACATACGAATCTCGACTCTTGCGACTGTGGCTGGCACGCAACCTGTCATCATCGTACTCATCACGGTCCGGCCTCTTACAAGGCGGCTCTGACTCATCGTAGCCATCATCATCATCACTGTAGTCGTCAGACCCTTCCGCGTCGTGACCTTCTTCATAATCATCGTTTGTGCGTCTCACGTCACGACGGTGACGGGATGCAGACCTTCCACTTCCGACGTCCTGATTGCTTTCACGAGACTTGCGCGATGCGGCGCTGAAAGTTCGGACAATTGACGGTGTTTTTTTCTCGGTCCCCTTTCGACTCCACCATTCTGTTGCGAGACTGTTTGTGTGTGATGAATTTTTTGACGAGCCTGCAACGGGTTCTAGTAGTATCTCGTTGGAAACTATTCCCGTTACCTGTCGGTATTCGGAGCCTGCAGATGGGGCTGCGGTTAAAAATCTTAGGTTTCCGATGGGCCCCTGAAACGACGTTGGCTGAATTGGCATTGTGTACGGTTGCTGCCGTAGTGGTTGTGAATATACCTGCATGGGTGATCGCGGTGACTGGAGGAAACTTGAATTCGTAGGCGATCGTATTTGCTGAGGCATAACCTGTTCACTAGGTGTGATTTTTACGGTGAAACTATGACCGTAGGCCGCGTTCAGTCTGGGCCTTTCTCCTCCCTTGTACCTTCCGGTCGTGCTGGGTCTCGATACTTCTCTTGCATTTTGTAATTTCTCACGTACCTTCATGTCATTGTCTCTCTCAATTTCGTCTCGTTCCCTTTCCCACTGATCATCTTCCCTCTCTCGCTGCACTTTCTCCCTCATCCACTCTTTTCTTTCTATTTCGCGTTGCTGTCTTTCCTTCTTTCGTTGTTCCCTGGCTGCCTCCCTTTGGGCTAGTGCTCGCTCCAGTTCTTGTATGTCGCGTTCCCTCTCTATGTCTTGCTGCATCTCCATAAGCTTCATTCTTTCCCTGCACAGCCGTTCAGCCCTCCCCATTCGGTCATCTTCTATTTCTCTTGCCCTGTCTCTCTCAATTCTCTTGCGCCATTGTTCCTCGATTTCTTTTCCCTTCGGTCTTTGTGTGCCTCTCGCATTAGTGTCGGACAGATTCATCCGCATGCGAAATCGTTGCGAAGTCGTCATACCAGCTGAAGCGGACGCCCGAAAGGTGCTAGTTTCAGAGCTCCTGTCACGTTCTGCTTCGGTTCTCTGACTGTAGCTGTCTTCCTCAACTTCGTCTGAGTGCCTGTTCCTCGGCTCCCTGGAGTGTTTGCGCTTCCTTCCCTTCCTCGACCACTTCCCCTTGTCGTCGTCGTCAAATATATCGTCTCCTTTTCTCTTTCCTTTCTTTCTCTCTTTCCGTTTCCTCCGATTTTTCTTTACTTCCTCTTGTGAGCTTTCCCCTTCTGTATCTTGCTTCCCTATTTCTGGGGATGGTTTCGTTTTGGCCCCTTGACTTTCTTCAGTTTTATTTTTGTTTAATGACTCGTCGCTTGAATAGGTCGCCTTTATAATTCTTCTAATTGATGTCATGTATTCCTTTTGAATTCCTTCACCTGATTGTGCCCCTGTCGGGCTACATACAGCACTGTCATCGCGAGGAATGCTCGGGATGTTGGTTTGCCCTGGTGAAACTTGCTCACGCTGCCTCTGGTAGTCAGCCTTGATGTAAATGACCTTATCGCCAGGAAGGCACGGAGGCGAATCTTCCTTGCCATCAAAGCCTGCCAGCTGTTGTTTGATCTTCTGAAGGATTCTCTCGGCTACGTTGAGAATACCGTTACTTTCAGTTGGGAGAGATGTAGGTGAGCTGGGTGGCGGCTGCTGGTTCACACCAGAGGAGATCTTCTCTCTTATTGTTATAGGGGAGAATTTCCCCTCCAACGACTTATTTTGAGACTGGTTAAAATCTTCCTGCATGCTTGCTTGTACTGACGCCTCAACTGTGATTGTGGACGGGCCGGGGTGGATTGTTACAGTTTTGGACCGAACAGGCATGCCAGAAGAATTAAACTGTTTGACTGAATTTACCCTCGTGACTGCAAACCCTGGCTCAGCAGGGCTGGGTGCTCTGGGTTCAGAAATATTAGGGCCGAGGTTTACCCGAGGAAGTGACGATAGGGGAACCAGAGGGGCCGCTTGTGACTGTATTTTGGGTGGTGGTTGCTGCGAAAGATACTGTACCGAAATCGACTCCGGTATCTGAGCAGACAATTTCTGAGGCATTGGCAAATCTACTTGAGAGGCCACGCGTGCGGTGATAATGGGATTGATTTGATGTGCCATACTTGGCGGTGTTTGTCTAGTCACTTGCGGCACCAGTTGCGGGACCATTAGAGGGGGTGCCTGACATGTCGATTGAAAAGTATTCGTTGGCTGTTGTGGTCCTGTTTGTGCCGTCATTTGCAATGACATATGTGGAACACCGGAAACGAGAAGTTGACGTGACGTTTCAGTCGAGGGTTCCGCTCCAAGAACTTGTAAATCTGGTATATGTGGAACTGTAAGTGCCTGTACTGGAATTTGCTGAGCAGCCACGGGTAAGTACGTCACAGACGGGACATTTATTACCGTAAATGGCAGGTTTGCAAAGTCAGGGCCTTGAAGGCCGTACTCTTGAGGAAAGGGTTCACAACGTCTGTCAATGTCCTCATAAAACCTCAGCGACCTCTCTTCAATGTGACCGTCGGCTTGTTCTGCGCCTCTATGTGGTCGATCTGTGTATCTTTCAGCTCCTGTATACTCTACCTCAGGACGCCATCTCTCTTCCGGTGGTAAATCTATTCCTACCCTGTACAGCTCTTCCGCAGCAGGGTTGAATCTCATTCTTCCATCTGGGCTGGATTCGTCAGAGAAGAAATCATCTGGACGGCGGAAATTTACACCTGAGAATCTGGGGTTGAAGAAGTCCTTCCCAGAATCATACGCTCCGCTGCGGTAATTATCGTCTCTATATCTGTCCCACCTTCTGCAACCAACCCGTACTCTGCTCAATCTTCTGACTACCTCTTTCCGACCTCTTTTCTCGGAATAATCAACTTCATCATTGGGCTCTGGTTTCGACTGAATATATAGTTTCGCTTTGACAACTTGACCACCAATGTTTTCTTCGAACGTTTTGACTGCAGCGAGGTACTCCTTCTTGTTTGTGGAATTTCCGTCATCATTGTATGGGATATGATCAAGTATAACGGATATTCTCTTCTCAATTTCTGATGGGCTCACAGCCGGCGTTAATTGGGCATCTCCTCGAGGGGCCACAGCCATGGAAACTTGCGGTGGAACGGGACATGCAACCATATGAGATGATGGAGGAACTGGAGCTGGTAAGGCGACTGTTGGTCGTGGTTGAAAGGCAAGGGCTAGGGAAACTTGGGGTGCTATCTGTCCCCCAGGTGGTGGCAAAGGAGGTCCTGCTGGAGGTGCTGCTTGGACTTCTTTAGTGGGAAGGGCTATTGGTGAAACAGGTTGAACTGCTTCTGCGTCAGGAGCTGCAGGGGACGCAATGGGAACTCCGTCTGGTGAAGCCGCTTTCTGAGGCACAGCTGCAGTGGGAGCAGTGCTTGTGATGGGAGGAGCTGCAGCGGGTGACGTCGCCGCTCCAGCAGCACCGATAATTCCAGATTCGTTGTTTGGCAATCCATTTAGAGGATTAGATCCTGGTGGCGGAGCATTTCCAGGAGAAATTGGTTGAGGCACTGCACCACTAGGAGCAGGAACGCCGGAAGGTGGCTGACCTGATGGTTGTATCGGGGCTGATGAGGGCTGCGACATTACGACAACCTTTTGCCTAGATGAGTAGGACAAACGAGACACTGAGGTAAACATTTATCTAATGGTGGCAGGGCAACACCACATAAACTAACAAAGGCTATATCTACGTTGCGGCCTGGTTACAAAGTGATGGAATAATCATCCGCAGAACACCTTACTCTTGTTGGTATCCGATACAGAGCATAGTACTCGCCATGTGGAGGGGTTAGAGAAAAATACTGGTATACGGCTGTGAACTCGGCCTGCACATGTGATCCCTTGTAGCAAGTAGCATCATTTTTCTGAATAGTAAAATTGTATATTTTAACATTCGCCTCTTCTTAACAATAATTTTGCGCTTTCACAGTTACAGCTTACAAGGTTAGTGTCATTTTTTTGTAGACATCACGTGTACTTCTAAACAGTGAGAATTGCTAGTGTCTATTGCTCCTTCCTTCACCATAGTCGTTATTTTTTTGTGGTGTTTGAACAAGAGCACCCTTTCCAGAAACAAGGCACACGCGAGGTACACTAAAGGAGTAGGATATAAAATGGCTATGTAGGATCGAATAATAATAATAATTGGTGGGTTTACGTCGCGAGACAACTGAGATCATTGCGACGCCACAGGGTAGGGCTCCGGATAATTTAGAACACATGGGGATCTTTTGACGTGCGCCGGAAATCTACATCACACGGTGCCAGTAGCAATGTTTACCTCCCCCACATTGCTATGTGGGATCGAAGTGTTATTGCTAAGAGACGATGAAAGGTAATAGGGTAGCGGCTCAGCTTATCCCTCCGAAGTTGCCTGGTATCCATAGTGGAAACGTTAGGACACGCAGATCCTACTTAAGTCCTTAAGTCCTGTTGTTTGACGGAACCTTGCCGACCTTTTCGTTGCTTGACGGGTTCTCCCATACATATGACCGCGGATGAACCGTGTTTTGACATTGCTAACTGCAGTGCTTACAACCACAGCGGAACAGCCTCAAGGATGGTCATATGTATAAGCCAACAACCGTTTGTGAGCCCAGCTATACGTACACGGCAAAATAAACAAACCGAAAATTATAATATGAAACTTACTTAGCGGGGCGTTACAATTTTGTAGACTTGCCGAATGCAGTCGTGTCAGGTGTCCGAAGAATTTTGAAGGACATCCAAAGGCCAACAGACACTGAATGACATATGCTTTTATGATGATGTTGATGATACTTTGGTGCACACTTGTGTTGATGTCGTCGACTTTTGGCTTTGATACATAGTCATGTACCGCTCCATGTACTTCTGGAGGGTACCGGAAACAAGGTGCAATGCTAAATGAATTACATGGTATGCCTTTCTGTATTTCTTGTTTTTATGCACGGAATTCATGTGGATGCGACAACTCTTTTTTCTTTCACGTGCTTCGTGTCTCCTTTTTGCTTGTCGATCATCGGCACGAGGTGGGCAATGGGAGCTACTAATTTGAAAATGTGTTTATAAGCAGTTTGGCGTTTGGTGTTACTTATCTTCTCGGTGACAACTAACATATAGACCGCTGTGAAAACAATGAACGAATGAAAGTATATGGAGCAATTTTGGGTAGGTTTACCCGTAGCCACTCTGGCCATGCTGTCACATAATGGCGTGGAACGCAAATGGAGTGGTTTGGAGGGATATTGGCGCCTTTATCATTGGCTCTTGAGACATTTTAGGCATTTTTATATGTCTCTCACTCTCTAAAGAGAGAGTGAGAGACATACAAAAATGGCCTCGCGGCAGCACAAC
>JARGYV010057052.1:0-19116 GCA_029532675.1 Ornithodoros moubata | reverse complement strand
AGACTTCCATACTTGCTGACGTACCGGATGTTGTCGTCGTATCAATTTAATTCGTTTAACTTAATATCTGCTGCGTTTCTGTCGAAAAGAATTCAGTGTGCCATTTTCGACTATGGCGCTTCGAATGGCATAGGTCTTAAACAGGTCGTTTTGTACAAGACCGTCCCTTTAAGTGTCAAGTTGTCATGATATACTGATTCTGCATTAAACTGTGTTCTTTTTCACTGATGTTTATGCCCACATTCTGGTTCGTTCAACAGCATGCTAAGATATAGCTTCTTGCCTCTTTGTGTGAGGCGGGAAAGGTTCATACGGACCATTCTTCGTTTGGTCAAGTTTTGACATGCCCCGCAGTTTTGTGGCAGGGCTAGCACTCCTGCTTATTGATGAAAGTACTGCAACTAAGGTTGATGTGTAAAGTTGATTGTGAACCAAAAATATCGCACAGTAAATATAAAGTGTTTCACACTGCAGTTTTTCTTTTCTTTTTTGCTGTTTTTGTTCAGACGGTTTCTTCTGACTTTTTCATTATGGCATTATCTCGATCACTAAAGGCTGCATTCAAAATGTTACGTGCTTCGGCTGTTGCGTTTTGTGCATATGCAAGCAAATGGCGGCATCTGTGAATTGTAGCATGTCTTCTTGATTCTTTCATTTTAACACTAATTTCTTGTAGCTTGCATTTTTTTGTTTGACTAAATAGACATCCTCTGGGACATGGCAAAGAACTGCATGCATGACACACATGTTTTCTGCAAGAGCAAAATGAAAATGAGTGGACATCGAGTGTCTAGCTCATTACTTAGTGCAGCAGCACAAGTCACCAGTTGCTTATGTTTTTTTTTAAAGAATAGTTATCTTTCATATGTTGTCTTTGTCCTTGACTCATTTGAGAAAAAAAAATATTTTTAATAGGAATGGGTCAGCTGTGTGTTCCGCTTGGAAAACTTCACAAAGGCCTGACCCACCTGAACCTGGCACGGACAGGGATAACATCGAAAGGTGTCAGTGCACTTGCTCATGCTCTGTCCATCAACCGTGTCATGCCATCCAGCCTTGCCTACCTCAACCTTAGTGACAATGTCTTCAAGGACGACATTAATGTGAGATTTATGTGTGTTCGTATAATTTGTTATACTGCTGGCATAACTGCTCAGCAACACTGATTGCAATGTGTACCTAGACACCTGTGGCTTTACTAAGTGCATCTTGCCGAGACTGGCACCTTGGGTGGGTGCGAAAGACTTGAAAGAAAAAAAAAATGGTGTGCTACATGCAGTATATGCTATGGAATACAATAGCCTCACTGTAAATGCATCGTAAATGCTATTGGTAAAAGGTAATGTCCTCTTGCGGAGATGACAGATGTGTTCTGCTGTAGCACTGGAATGTTGCTGGTGTCAGAATGAAATAGGAATTTTTTTTTAACGAGTAACTTAGTTTCCACACAGATTATTTTCGTGGGGGTGAGAATTTGATGAATGAACCCTATAAACAGGGGTACCAAGTGCTTTTCCTCATTATTATGTGTATTGAGAAGTAGGTTCTGGGCTGAGTTTTTTTTTTTTTTTTTTTTTACATCCACTACATATATGACTAGTTTGGTGTTTTGATGCGTATGCTTTTTAATGGCCTTAGTGGCAAAAAGCAAAGTACAAGTGGAAATCTTCTCTGTTATTCTTGTGAAGCTCAAAAGGAATCACAATTTGTAATACATTGCATCCTGGTCATTTGTGCTTCGTTTCGCTTATTTTTGGGTACGTTTAGAAACATACAAATACTGAAAAAAGGAAACCCTACTTTTAATTTGTGACCTTTCTCTTCTGCTGTCTACCTTTTTCTCTTTTCATCTTGGGGTAGTTTAACAACGTGACCTCGCACTTAAATTTGGCAGCAGTTCCATTCTTTTTCTATGCCATGCAGAATGTGTTTTGAAACAAATGCAATCCCTGTTTTCCAGAACCTGTACAACTACCTTGCTCAGCCAAACTCTCTTGTCCATCTCGATCTCTCAGGGACAGAATGTGCACTGGAGACTGTAAGTTCCCTCTAACAACAAACTAATGTAGCCTCATACTTGGTGACAGGCTCTGAAGTATTTCCTAATCTAGTCACGCTTAGACGCTAACACAGTTGTCATGGAATCAACAGGTTTTTGGTGCCCTGTTGCGGGGTTGCACACAGAAGCTGGAATATCTCAACCTCTCGCGCAATGTGTACAATGCCAAGAAAAGCAAGGATGTTCTTGTCCCACCTTCCTTCAAAACGTTCTTTTCCAGTACTGTAGCACTTAAACATCTCAACATGTCTAACGTGCGAATGCCTACTGAAGCTCTCAAGTGAGTTTTCGTGTTCTTTGTGGGAAATGAGCGAACAAGTGGACGTGTGGAACCTTTCTTTTGTTTCTAGGGCGATGTTATTAGGCTTGGCATGCAATGAAATCCTTGCAGAGGTTTCCTTGGACCTAAGTTGCAACGACTTACGAACGCAAAGTTCGCAGGTGCTCGAGTCCTGTCTTCCCGGCATTCGTTGCCTGCACAGCCTTGACATTAGCGAGAACAGTGAGATGAACTTTCTTCTCTTGTTTACACGATTTCTACTTCAAAACACTGCTGTTGGAACTCAAGTGCTCAGAGCTTTCAACTTTTTTGGTTAGATTTTGATCAAGACTTGGCCAATATTGTCGCTGCAGTAGGAAGAAATCCATCCATCAAGCACTTGTCGATTGGTAGAAATTTTGCAAACATGAAACCCAAGTAAGTGCGAGAGATTTAGTAAGCCTAATAATGCTCTTGTAAAGGAAGTGTGTGCTTGCAATTCCTAGTCTAGTGTGTTTTCTCGGGTTTCTTTTGAGGAGGTGCGTAATCTTAGTGTCACTGACTCCAACACTATCAGCTAAAGTCTACCTCTTCTAATTTTTGAACTGTCGAAGCTTCTGTTCGTAGCATTCTGTTCATAGCATAGTATATCTAGTTGTCTTGGTTTAGTGTGGTCACGGTCACTGCAATGTCACAAAATCCAAAATTGTCATCTTCACGATTTCTTCTTCTTCAAATTTCAGGCACATCACAAGGGTAATGGATGCAGTCGTACAAGTCATCCAAGAGAAGGACTCCACATTGGAATTCCTGTCGGTGGCTGACTCAAGGTTACGAGGAGAACTAGGCCTCGTGATCAATGCATTGGGCAGCAACCAGTGCCTCACTGCCATCGACATCACGTGTGTATCATATTGTTTCTTTATATGGATTTTAATTCCACTGTGAAGCAGTGTGTCATGTACTCAAAATTTTGTCTCGTGTTAAACTACTGTTTGGGATACTTAATAAAAAGAGAAGAGAACAAATGTGGGACACTGATGGCGACCAGTGTATCTGCATAGGTTGCAGAAAAAGCTTTTAAGTGTTTTTTTTTTCGTAAATTGCTTAGGGTGTAAGTCTCTTTCTTCCTGCAGGGGCAACTACATGGGGTTGAATGGGGCCAAGACATTGGCGAAGGCACTGCAGATTAATTCGAAACTCCGGCGCATCTTGTGGGACAGGAATTCTACACCGCCACAAGGATTTCAGGACATCGCTTACGCGTTAGAAAAGTGGGTGTTTTTGCGGTTTTAATTAGATACCTTCCTGCACATACATTCTCATTAACCCTGTAACAGTGTTCTGCTTGATCATGACGAAAAATGCGTGACAATTTTTCTTTTACTTTTTTTTTTAAGGAACTTCACGCTGAAGTTCATGCCTTGCCCAGTAGTGGACATCACAGCAGCCATGAAAATAGCCCCCGAGCGTACAGAAACTGCGTGGAAGAAGGTGAGAGCCAATGAGATGAAAATATTCAAATGTGACGGGAAGGCAATTTTTTTTTTATTTTAAGATTTTGCCATTAGTACGAAATTCATGTTCAGGTAGCCGCCATTTGTGTAGGGTTTGTGGTTTTTCCTTTTTTGCTTTATGTAACTTGTATTTGTTACATCTGTTCTTGTGTTTGTAAGGCCTTGCCACTGATAGCTTATGCTGATATAACTTATTTCAGTTTTCCTTGGGTAAGTGGTATGTTCTGTTTTTAAGATCACTTCGATGCATGGTCCACTTCCATATACGTGCACATGTCATTTCTTAATTTATGTCAGACCCATGTTTGGTTAAAGCATGCTTTACTTTTTGGTTTCTGGGCAGGCTGTTCTTGCATGCTGTTCCAGGTCATGGAGGGACTAGCTGTAGGGGGCTGAGTTTTGCAAGAGAAATAGTAGCTGTTGAAATTTCACGTGTCGACTTCAGGCTACTTTTAATGTTAACAAGCAGGTGGTCAACTGAACCGTGCATTTTATTCTGATTTTTGTGCAGATATCGGAGCTACTGAGCAGGAATGTATCCCCAAAGAAGTACAGCAATGGGCAGGCCTTCAGGCTACAGCAGGGCTTTTTACTGAGCTCCACCCAGCAGGTAACTGCAGTAAACTTCTCCTCACTGACAGGCACAGTTTTTATTACAGCAAGAAAATAGAGTAGAGGAAAGGAAACATTCGAAGCATTTCATGTTTACTACCCAGCATCCAATTCTGTTACACACATACGACAGCATATTGTGTAAATAAAAAGAAAGCTACTTTTTTTCCTGCAATTGAAAATTCACAAACTTGTCTAGTGTGATGACATGATGAATTTACTCATATAGTTATATACATTAGTTGTCTGGCCTTTTTCTGTGACAAATATCCCTGCTACGTTTTGTGCTTCTGAGGCATTTTAAACAACGTTACCATGACAACCATATACAGTTTTGGAAAGGAATTGTCCGAGTGATGTGGGCACAAAATAAGAGATTATCGTCTTTGCTACAGATGGTAGACCGGTGGATGCTTCACCTCCAAGACGTGATTAAGTCTGCGCGAGCATCTTCACAGGAAGACATCACTTGCACAGAAGATGTCCAGAAGGCTGAAGGATATCTGAAGGATGCCACCAGTGCAAAACAGGTCAGGGAGCAATCATTATCTGTTCCTTCAGGCTTGCTGTAAGTCGAGGCAAATAATCACATAACATAATCGAGGCAAAAGTATTATGCTACACTATGGTGGTCCACTACTGTATACTTTTGCGTTCCTGGGTGCCTGTCACTCGGTGACAATTTGATTCTTATTTTTCTGTTTGCCGTTTTTTGTCCATTTGTGACAAAACTTGTTCAATTACAGCTGCTTACTCGCCTCCATGAAGTTGTACTGCAACAAGAAGAAGCTGGAAACCCGATTGAAATCAAATTACAGAGTTGTGTGGACGAAATGGAAAGAACTGTGAATGCCTACTTGAAGGTTGGTTTGACTGCACTGACTCCGCGAATGTCACCTATATTAGTTATTGATCACTTCTTGAAACTTCCTTTATTCCCTCCCCCCCCCCCTCTCTTTAGGGCACAGCGGCCAACATGCTCAAGTGTGTCGAGGACCAGTGCCCAACTATTATGTCGGATGAGGTATACATTTTTCTTTTCCTCTGGTCCACTTCGAAAATAATCTGTGGAATTTCTCATTTTGCACTTTGGTCGCATCATTATCTGAACAGAAAGTTCGTAAAGACGTGGAAGACATCTGTCGCGAAAGGGGCTGCTTCCCGCAGGAACTTCTGCAACGTTCCTTACTTGATCAGGCAGGCACGGACATCCTCAACAGGGTTAGGTAAGCGGGTGGCTTATATTCTTACGGGAAGGTCTTGACTAACTTTTGTGATGTGTGCGTTCTTTCCTTGACCAGTGAGATCAACTTGACGGTTGCTGCCCACGTTTCCGACCGCATTGTGGATGAGGTCATTGAATCTTTGCCTCGTAGCCACAGGGATCTTGTAAGTACTATTGCTCCTATAGCTTTTGCGAGTTGTACTGTAGCTAGCAGCTACTATAACTGGCAAATACCGTTCCCTGTTACATTTTTGATGCCAGCCAATGATCCCTACTTCCCAAATGTTTTGCCTAAATGTATGGGTTAGTAGCAAGGATTCATAACACGCACGCACACGCACGCACGCACGCGCGCGAAGGAAGGACCAGAGTAGGTAAATGAGAACATGCACACTGACGTATTTATTTGAGTTATCTTGCTTACATAATGACATATTTTTTTGCTTTATGGGCTTTCACAACGTTATCGTGACATTAATGAAGGCCAGTGAGTAATTGATGTCTATTCTTTACGTAGTGGTGAATGTTCTCTAGTGTGCAGAAGCTGCAATATGGTTTATAACAGATTACACAGCAAGCTGAGAACAGGATAATATAAGTTGCGTATCCTGTAATATAGGTATGAGCATATGAAGGGAAAGGTATACCCTATGCTATGCTTTTTTACAACTACCATATGGCAGGTAGCATCCATCATGTGCTGTTCATTCAAATGTCTATCAAAGTTCAGAATTACCGTGGTTATTGAGTGGCCGGTATTCAGTCAGCTTACTCGTTACAGGTTGACAAGCTAAACAAACAACGAGGCTCAACTCCGGATGTTTTGCGGAGCGGTCTGCGACCAGATGGTCATGGAATGGACTCTCATATGGACAGGGACAGCATTAGTGAAAGTTCGGACTCACCTTTGGTAAGCCTTATTTGGATCTAATTATAGTTCGTCGTATCATTCGGAGCATGACACGTAGCTGTTACTCAGAACACCGCTATAAGAACTGTCCTAAGACTTCAATAAGGCTCAAAAATGAGCCAGTAGGTATTGGATAACATTTTGATGTCATGCTTTGGCTGTAGTAGTAGAAGGAAGTGTGTTGTAGTTTAAGAAACAAGGAAATTTGGGTGCCCTTGACTTGCTACAGAGTAGGAAATTGGACTGTGAGACATTGTTTATCACAGAGCTTTTCTGCTTGCAGCGCAGTGTGCTTATGCCATGCAATTAACATCATATACTTTGTGTGCATGTGTGCTTGCTTTCTCACTGAGGGTCTTCACTCTTGCATTTAGCTTTTTTGGCTTTCTTCCGTTTTTCTGTTTTACCTCTAGTTTGTAACGCTCATCATATAATGATTCATTGTTCTTGCAAGCTAAATGATATTAATTCTCAAGTCGATTGCTATGTAGCGGTTTGACTAAACGCATGAGTGAAAAAGGAACAAACAAAAAAATGTAAATGAACAAAAAGAAGCAGCAGCAAATGGCCGTGTGGGCACCATCCTGAGTGCCATGACCTGGTGTCTTTAAAGGTGGACGGAGGGGGCCCTCTGAAGCCCTATCGACCTGGTGGTGGAGCCTCTTGACCACAGGTGCCTCCCCCTGATTTCCATTACTCCCTTGTCATTTTTAAAGGCAGACTGCACTTGATCCCATATGACTTGACCCAATTTTATTATGGTCAAACAGTACTGACACTGCCTTTCTCAGAAGGGCATTTAGAATTTGGCAGTGCACTACTGCGTTTTTTCTTCTGAGTTTGAAATTTCTGCTGTCCGAGAACCCATTCTCGCCAGAGATCTGTATGAGATCACTTTTGTTTAGAAAGTAGCGGTGTGGAGTCTGCTCTTAATGATGATTCTTCTATCATGGTCTGTATGTCCCTGTTTGTCCCTTTCATGTGCATGTGTATAGGCAGTCTTGTTTATTTGTTTTGGGCTATAAACCAGTGTGAGAGACAGCTACAATTTTGTTGAGCTTTTTGGGTTTTTCTGCAGTTAGGAATATCGCACTGCTTAGATGGGCTCGCAGCAGCTTTACGCACTCTGCTTATTATAAATCTGCGGTTATTGTCGTAATGGAATAGAGCACTTCCTTCTTTCTTTTTCATTATTTTAATGTGTCGTCATCTCTGTTTAGTTCTGTGCATATTACTCTCTTATCACATTACTATGTAGTTTGTGTCTTTAAATACTGGCCTAGTAAACGGGGGAATTTTGAAGAGGACAAAAGAAAAGTGCTGGATGTAAAGTTTTTTGCAGTTCAGTGTTCATTGCATGGCCAGTTGTTCTGTACATTTTGTGTACAGTTGTCTTGTTTATTTAGTGTCTTACATTTTTCCGTTCCATTTGTTTCATTTTATGTGACTTGTTTAGGTGCATAGCTTTTGTTGCATCATTCTGTGTACACATTCTTGTATATGGCACTGCCAGTGAGATTGAGGTGCTACGGCTGTCATGTCTGCAATTTGTCTAACATTTGAGCAATACTTTGACATAAACGCTTGTGTAGGAAAACTAGAATTAACAATATCAGTGTCAAATATATGGACTCATCCTTAAAACTGTCCAAAAAAGGCAATGCTTCTAAGTAACCAAGCTTTAGCTATCCACCTTGGGCTGTTGCACCATTGGAACAGGAATCAGAGTTGTAATCTGCACTTCTGTAGTTGACCACATGGTTTTGATGTTTGGCCAGTGGAAGGCTGCTAGTTCACACTTAGCCTAGTCTAGACTTGTGTAGGGCATTCTTGTTCTGAAATCAATGTTGTGCTGCTTTCTTTTGTAGCACACATCTTAGTCCAGATTCATTAGTCTTATTCAAGCCTTGCTGGCCCTTTGCCTTTCTGAGATGTTTGCAAAACCACTGCGGCAAGGTGATAGGTTATTTTTAGGTGTGTTGGGACATTACGGAACCTGTGTGTCGGTTATTTGCACTGCGCCATGCGTTTGCTTGTCAGTGGTCGGTTCTTTTTTAGGTTCATTTAGTACAGCTGCAAAACAGAAGAGCGTCAGGTTAGCATAATGTAGTTGTTGTTGAAACATAATTGTGTAGTAAATGTTGAACACAGAGTGCACCCAACATGTGAGATTATTAAACGGCGTGTTGGTAATGGAGGATATCAAGATTTGTGCATTGCCCTTGCCAAGTCATCTCGCGAAGTAATCAGACCGTGGACCCAGTTTTTGTTCCGTAATTACACCTGTTCCATAAAAGTGTAACTTGTAGCTTTTTCCAGAGGGGGCACGCAACACATATCTAAGAAAGTTTCTACATTGTTTCTTTTCAACACTAGCTGGTTACAAATGACCAGAAGAACTACATATTTTATAATCCTCTCACAATTAGTTTTATGCGGCTACCAGTATAGCGCAAGAGAAAGTGTGGAAGTGTGCATAATACAAGTAGTACTGGCTTGAATTTGCCCCATCTCGTAGCAGCCTTGCCTAAGTATTAGTAGTCTAACATGAAACATGCTTGTTCTTAATGCTGTAGAGTGTCCACTAAAGCAATGATCTTTGTTTTTTCTACCAACTGCAGCAGTTGGCGTGGTTGAACTTAGTAAGTATTAGGTGTATGTGGTCTTGTAGTGCATGGTACTGCTGACTGTCATGGTACTGATGGTCAATTGTGGACTGCAGCATGACTGTTCCAGTTGTATATGTTTAGTTTTAAGCAGTCCACAGAGGGCTTGAAGTGATGTGGTCACGAAATGAACCTATTTCCTATTAATGTCGGTGTTCAGTGGCTTCCTGGTAAACAGTTTCAATAGCAGCAAAACTGATTTAGTTCCAACCACAAACGCACATTTCAAAAGCAGGGCTTCACTGCATAACACAGTGTGAACCAATCGTCTTTCTGAATGATACTGTTTACTCTTCTGATTTATATCTAGTATATCTGCATAATACGGTACACCACAAAGAGGCGTTCTACTCTTAAACAAATGAGTAAACAGAATGGTGTCATTACAAATGGTGATTGGTGTTCAGTGTGTTATGCGGTGTATTTTTGTTTGAGGTGGATGTTTACATGGGATATCTTAGCGTACTCTAAAAGGTGTTTCACCTGAGGAAAAAAAAAAGTTAAGAGACAGGGGAGGTTGATTACATAATAATGTTAATTAGCATCTTCTTGGTTAATGGTTTATATACAGTTAGGAGAAGGGTTCATTGTGCTATATTGCAGATGTAAAGAGTACAGTGAAATGGGTTCGGTGTGTGAAATAGCTGTGTCCGTTATTGCCATGGAGCTCAAGTGTTGTGGCATGCCGTGTTTTTATGTGCCATTTTGCTTACCCTAGAAAATACATCACAGTATACTCTTAGCTGGTCTCTCTCCACTTTGATCCGCCAAAACTCCAGCTCTTTGTCCACGGCCAAAAAATATATAGCAGCACCCACTGGATCTAGCATTTCATGCAGCCATGGCAATTAGAATGGATCAGAGTCACTGGTCACACACTGGTCAGCTTTCTACTAAAAGTCTGAACTTGCTACTTGAGTTTTCCAGTTTTTCCACAACTTTATATACCTTCTGAGTGCTGAGGCATTTGTCTCCTTCGAGAATGTGGAATTCTGTCTACAGTATAAATTCTGTGCCTGCACTTTTGAAGGTCACAATCTTGCTCCAGTATGGTCAAGTGGCATCACATGATATCCTCAGAATGGTTTGTTCCGCATCCATTGCATGCAACATCAGGATTATTTTATTGTTGTATGATTTTAATATTGTTGGAGATCTCCCAATCTTGCACAGTGCACATTTTTCTATTGGTGATGAGTGTGGCGAGAGTGATGTTTTCAATGCGAAGTAGAACGTAGTAGTTTTTGGAAACCTAGCATAATGTATCAATCCCCGTTGAAGGAAAATGCCCCCTTGTTGGGAACACTGATTTTTCTCAAAGAATGCAAAATGTCAACGGCTTCCAACATGTCGCAGTTTACTTCAACTTGTGTCCCACCGGTTTGCTGGATGTTTTTCCTCATAGTGTCAGTATTTCCGTATTCTTTGAATGGACAAATTCGTCATTTTTAGAATATCCAATATCTTTCTCTCTTTTGCTCTCTGTAGTCCATAGGTTACCTGTATCTTACTAGCATTGCAATAGGGAGTCCCACAGAAGCTACACATGCGGTGATTATGTTACTGCGGCTGATATTTGCCTGATTACGACACTTGATGCTAGCTGAGGAATTTTCTAGTAAGTAACACACCAGTGCTTGGCTATTAGGATATTCTGTCCTAGTGCCTAGTCTGTAGATACCACATTGCTACTACCAGTAATTATGTGGCAATGCCCTACATATACATAGATATAAAATGTCATAGCATGGAATTTGGTGCACAGTATAACTCGAAATATGCACTCTGCCCTCCTGATATGCTTAGGAAGCTTCGATATAGAAATGGGCCTCGAGATTTCTGCAACGAATCGACGCTGATCTACATTATATGATACACTTGGTTCGCAACTAACTTCAAATGTTGCCCGTGTACAATGCATTCAGAAGTAGGGCTGGCATCATTCTTCTCTCTTCAGATGTAAGTTGCGCTGCTGCTCAGAATTTATTGACATTTTAGTTGGGCTGTGATATCCACTACCTCTGAAATTCCTCGGATCCTGGAAAGGAACAAATTGACGCAGTAGTTCCCTAACTCACTAGCGTATGGTGACTGAGAGCTGCACCTCCAGCTGCTGCTACATATTCTGCCTCTGCTGTGTACCAGCCCATTGGCAAGCTCTTTTTTTTTTTTTCTGCAGCCTCTAGTTGTAGTGGTTGCTCTATGTGCTCTAAATTTAATGGAAGACAAAGGGGTAGGTGAATGGGTGAATGATGTTTTTAGCTCCCAAGTTTGTATGTGGCTAAAAGATGATAGCAACACTGCTGTAACGCACAATATACACCATTATCTCAGGCCACTCCAAAGCTGCAAGTGAAAAGAAAAAGTATGCACTCCAGGAAGCTGAGACCACAGTCCGTCGTAGGTAGGTGCCCCCGCAGTTGCACACTGATTGTGGATGCTACTTCAAAATGCTCCAATTTGAATGCTCACAAGCTTTTAATATCCACATGCAGACAGTGTGGAGGGCATTGCCGCAGACTGCATACCAGACCTCCTGCCTAAAGATTCTGAAGGTTAGTTACGTGGAACATTGCTCCCAAAAGGAATGGAATCTATTAGGAAGGGCATATTCGAAACCTCTAATGTTGTAGAGGGGAACGTTCATTTAGCAGATAGCCTTCCCAACCTGTCTCCAACGTCCGAAAAGCTCGAACACCTTGGAAAGGCTCGGCCTCGGCGACCCAAGACGCACGCGCCGACACGGCCATGCCTACCTACAGGGGAAAGTAGAGATGATCTGCATACCCTGGTTGAGGGCCTTGATTCGTTCTTCAAAGGTCATCCCTCGTCCTCTACACCTACGCTTTCTCCCGATTCTGACGAGATGAGGTGAGCGATCTGTCATTCATTTTCGCCTTTACGTGACTTGACTGAACATGACGTGAGTTCATTGTGTGTGCCATGCAACATTACACTATAATAAAAGTTGCAAATATGTACTGTTTTTCTTTGTAGGCTACGAAGTGATAGTAGCACTTCTGCAAGCAGCTCCATTTTGATAAACGACTCTAAACCTCCGGACAAGCCTCAGGAAAAGTCTAAGGATAAGGCTTCCACTGAAAAGTCTGAGAATAAGGAGTCTGAGAAGAAAGGGTGAGAAAATGTCAGCAAAGATTTGAGATGGAATGCAGGCTGTTCATGTTGTTGATACTGTTGATAGTTGACATGTTGTCTATGTCTTTGCACATTTGTTTAGGGTACGGAGTGGTGATTTTCTCATGTGACAGTACAATAATTCCAGCTCGTGTAATACACAGACCCACATTGGCTGCAGATAAATGCAGTAGATATTTGCCATTCGGTGGTAAAGTAGAGCTGTCTATCTTGATTCTTTTCCAGATTTATGAAGGGAATTAGCAGCTTGTTTAGTAGGGTGTCGTCGTCTTCGGAGGCGACTGTCACACAGAAGACTCGTCAGGATTCAAAGGAAACTACAACTGTCACGTCAGTGACCCGGACAAAACAGGAATCTGAAACGGTTTCTGAAAAGAAAACAAATGGAGGTAACTCAGTGTTTCTCACCATTGTGTAATAGATACGATATGCTGTATGCGGCTTCTAGAAGTGTGCATGGCTTTTCATATGCGTAGTTTTTATTATGTTAGCTGAATATAAATGCTCATACAATGAATATAAACCTTTTAGAAGTCACTGAAACCAAAAGTGAGGCCACTGCTGCAAGACTTTCTGCTGTGGAAAAATTTGGTTTGGGCCATGGTTCTGGGCTTCTGGCGGAAATGAAGCTCCTTCAAGGCAAACGCACAGCTGCAGGTGCAGGGATACAAACAAAAACTGTAAGCTTACAGTTTGTTTGCCACAAATACTGCCACTGGTATTCATGTGGACTCGAATTTTGATGCACAATTATTTCTGAACTGCTTTCGTCCGTTTGATTCCAAGCGCCATTTTTCAGATGTCTGAGGAGAAATGTGGAAATATGTCTGAATCCCCAAAGGATTTGTCCTCGGCCTCCTTCCCGTCGATTCGTTTGAAGTCTACGGGGCTGGCAGACTCTCTGCGATCCCCTACGGATTGTTTCCCGAAAGAGCGGGGCCCTGGTAGCCCATCGCTTCCTGACGACCAGAGTCCCTCTGGCAGCACCCCAGGGCATTCTCCCAAGGGCTTTGTGGCCCTGAAGGGCAAGCCGCCGCCTCCAGTTGCTCCCAAGCCAAGGCCTAAATCCATGGTAGGAGGTGTGGAGTCCCGGCTATCTGGTAAGTTGTCACATGACCGTGTCAGTTATGTCTAGGTAAACTGAGGTACTCTGTAAAGCCGAGTAAAATTTGTGTGTGTGCGTTTGTTTGCATTTTGTAGGTGACTTTTCTCCTGATGAACGAACCAGGGCAAAAACACCCGATGAAATGGACACCGTAGACAGTATGAGTAGGAGCGGTAAGCTTTGCACACTCTAATTATGTCACACCTACGACATGGAGGAGTATGCGCAAAACAGGTGCAGAGGTTGTACCAGTGTTCTGCCATTCACTGCAAAAACATTTGAATGTCGTTTTTGTTTGTTTTTTTCTTCTGTTTTCTTTTAAGGATATTTGCTATGTAAGTGAGCAAGGTTGACTACTATACTCCACCCCTTTCGTTTTTCTTTTTGAAATGGCGAAGACAAAACGTGCCTTGCCTCGCACCCTTTTCATAGTAAATGCACTGGGTGTATTTATTGTAAAGTGGAGTACCCTGCCCTAGTGGGCCCCATTGATTGAACTTTGCTCTATTATTTTTATTCTATGCAGAGAGCATATCAAGAAGTACGTCTCACACGAGAGAGTCCTTTGAGTTCTCGTCGGTGTCAATGTCGTCACTAACAAGTTCGGCAAAAGCGACTTTCCTGTCTGGGTCCCCGCTCCGATCTTCCTGCCGTGTGTCAACAGCATCTTTGGGGAAGGAAAAGCAGGAAGAGGACGATACTAAGGTTGACTCTGGAAATTCGAGTGATGATATCGTGGATGTCTGAATATGTGACAAGTATGATGGAAAATAAGTGAGCACAACAAAAAAAGACCTGACAAGATTCTTTTTGTGAACGGCACTTCGAATGGGTATCAGCTCTTTATATGTACAGTTCTGAAGTGTGTGTGGGTGTATATAAGAGGTATTTGTGTGTATTCTCAGAAGGAACGTGATAGCTCCAGACATTGTCGGAGATCTTGTACGGTGACACTTTCAGTTCTTGTAACTTTCGTTTCAGTAGCCATGCCCGACCCAAGCTTGGTAGCCTTTGACCGTTGCATGCATATTGTAATCGATGGAGGGAAGGAGCTACACGCTGATGTGGGAGAATAGTGCAACACTATGCTTTGTACACAATTGACATAATATATGTGGGTGTATGAGTAGTTTACAAAATGGAGGAAAGCCACTTGTGACGAACAATTGTGACGTGAGTAGATATTAGAGTAGTCATAACCAAGAGCACTTGAAAGTCTGCTCAAAAGCTAGTAATGAAGAGTGACTAATTGCTTAACCACTCTGGAAAGTAGCAGCTTATGCATAGCGGTGTCTGTCAGTGTAGAGCATGTTATACTTTCATAAGCCTTTATAATGTGTATTCATTGGCATATTATGGCAGCAGTCACAGTTATGCTTTTGTTGTTGCTCGACTCTCACTTCAGATACGTGTAGCATTCTGAAAACAGGTTCTGCACTGCAAGGTATTTGTGATGTATTTTTGTTATGCTGTGAATGTCACATCTACTGCCCCAATAACAAGTTTCTGTGGTCATCCAGTATAGCAGAGGATCCCATTACCAGTGTGGAATGCCGATATGAACAAACACGAGAGGTGGATTTCTTGATAGAAATACGAACAATTTTTTTCTGAATGAACCTCGCGTGTGCTTTAACTTATACATTGAGGTTTTGTAAATACAAGATTTGGACAAGATGTACATAATCGATGTAGAAAACAGATCGTTGCAATACAATTGAATCCCAGAAATATTTGCCTGAGACTTTATACATGATATTGACTCAGAATGTCCCATAAAACACTGCAGCTGAAAAGCTAAAGGCTGTAGCAGCATTATGGAGGCAGTTAGCAGGGCATTGTGACTTTATTCATTTGGAGGCTTGGGAAAAGGAGCGATTGTTTGATTATGCTATAGGAGCGGCAACATACATATTTTATTGGTACACAATATATTGTATTACTACGTACTTGTAGTATGCTTCATGTCTTCTGTTTCTGTCTTAATCTGTAGCTTCTGTGTTCCAAGCTATTTGGACACTCTGTAGAAGAGTAAAATGCTGGGAGGAAATGCTTACAACTCAGAGATGGAATTGAGACTATGGTCACAAATTTTACAGCCTTGTTGTGCTCAGTGTATAAATTGGTCCATTCTTTGTGTTCACTATTTTCAGATTGGAATGCATTGTCCCAATGGTAAAACTAGACTACCGCCACATTTTCTAATTGGGTGGCGATGTTTGAAAAGGCTTTTATTATTGACGTTGAAGCGACATAATACTTCTACTTCGAGACGGAAATATAACGAGAACATTTTATGTGGATGCAAATTTTCGTGTGACAATTTTATTAGATTTTACTTAGCCACTTTGTTTGGCACCTCAGCAAATTTTTCATTGGTTACGTATAACACTAATCCTATTGACAACTGCCAACTTCTTAGTGAATTCAGATGCATATGCTGCATTAAGAAAATGTACATTTAACATAAAGTCCAGTGTCCCTGTTAATAACATTTGAGGGTAAAACAACTGGTGTGAACAGCTGACATATGGGTGATTTATTTCTAGCTCATTCACAAATTATCTGATGGATGTAAAAGGGGTAAAAAAAAAAATTGTCATCTGGTGATTTGACAGAAAATTGCCCTAAAATGAAGTAAGGTGATGCAGCTTCTGCATCGGTGCTAAACTTGCATTCGGCAGCGTGCAAAGCTGCTGATGCATACAAAATGAAATAAAAATCTCTGTATTGGGTGTTTTCAGTTGTTTTTCTTTGTGTAAATGCATGAGCTTTTATATGTGGCATGACTTATAAGTAAATTAACACTAGTTTTGCTGCTACAGAGTTCAACTTTGTAGTCTTTGATCATGTTGCACACGACTATTGCTTGTGGTTCTGGAAGGTGAAATCGTATTTTACCTTAAAGGTCATCCTAACTAACATACAGTATCCAGTCTCCCTGCTTTTTTTTTAGTCTCCAATGGATGTCAATATGTGTGGAAGGCCACGAACAGTTGATGCAGAAGTTTCTCGATTCAGCAAGCATTTTCTGGCCATGTTACTTGAAGCATTCGTTAGAGATGCAATACATTTTTATGTGTGTGCTGAATGTGCAATGTTTAGCTTGCCATTTTTGGTGCAATGTTCCAATCTCTGCTAATTTGACCATTGGTGGCCTCGTGTGTGGTGGTATAACATACCTATATTTATTATCACGGGGACTGCTATGTTTTGGTAAGGCCCATGTGCTCTTGAGCAAGGATACACATGGAGATGTGCAAGTAACCGTTCAGCGCTCCAAACAAAAAAAGGAGGTAGTAAAGTGCAGTAGCCACCACAGCATGTACAGCTCTAACATCTACATTCATGTATGTTATATATTTAAAATTTATAAGTAGAATGCCACGTACACTTTGGTGTCTCTAATGCACACCTAACATTTTAAAGATTACTTTATCTTTGGTTATTTATGTGAATCTTGAGTTAAAACCATTTCTGTTGTCCTTTCTCAGTGCTCTGTATATATACACTACAGTAATAATGCGGTATGAAAGGAATCCCTGTTGCAAGTTGCTCAAATCTTGCACTCATGCCTGTGATGGATCTTTAGGTGGTCTGTGCTGTGACATATACACTCAAGTACTGCACAAATCATCAAGGTATGGGTATGGACTCAAGTGAGGATGCCAGACAAAACTGCTGCTCAAGTTTTTACATCTGAATGCCGGGGATGCCCTTTAGAAACTTCCTCATACACATGGACAGACTGATTTTGGTCCACATTCTTTCAGGTTTTGATGATTATCTTCCTATCCTGTTTGGAAATTATGGCCAATGGCTGTACACTACTAATGAAATCTCACATAACTGCAAGAGGACACTTATAGCATTAGAAATGAGAGGCTTATTTTGGCGGCTTGCTTTTTTTTTATTGGTTCAGAAACGGCACAGTCTACCGAAGATTACTGGCACACTGGGTTGGCATTCCCGTCCTCTTTGCACTCCTTGGGGATATTTCCTATTGCATTAATGTCCCAAAGTGAAACTACAGCTTTTCACATTTTACTGACTGAAGTTTAATGAGCTGTACATTCCCATCTGTTTTGTGATAATGCTTGCGTGTGCTATGATTGATCTGTAGAGTGTATCACTTCAGAGTGTGTCACTTTTTTTTACCTGGGGTCACATTGCAAAAGCTTTGCTGTAACATTTTGCATTACCTGCAAGTGCATGAGTGCCAACAGCCCATTACCATGCTTATCTGGTATAGGCACAAAGAAATGTAAGGTGCAATTTCGTGTTCTCCTGTTTGTTATGAGCTGTCGGTGTTATGAGTAAGTTTGTTTACAATGTTACATACAATTCTTCTGAGGACCCCCTGAGAGTTGATTTCTCTCTCGTGTAAAGAAAGGTAGGAGCTGTGATACATGAAGTTTTGTAACCCATATGCTTCATGTAGAGGATAACAGTGGTGGTGCAAGTCTCCTCCTTGCTGCAATTGAGCAAGGCATTACTAGTTGGCTGGCTTTGGTTATGAGAATTTCTACAAATAAACTTTGTATAGTGTGTCATGATTTATGTCCACTTCACTACTTTCTGCACATCACGTCACATGCGGTCACTCCATTTCAGTTACCTTTCCTGCACATTAGGTCACATACGGTCGCTCCATGTCAGTCGACTCCTTTCCTGAAGCCCGGGCTCAAAGACATTCGGTCGCTCCATGTCAGTCGTATCCTTTCCTGAAGCCCGGGCTCGAAGACATACGGTCGCTCCATTTCAGTCGCCTCCTTTCCTGAAACCCGGGCTCAAAGACATTCGGTCGCTCCATGTCAGTCGCCTCCTTTCCTGAAACCCGGGCTCAAAGACATTCGGTCGCTCCATGTCAGTCGCCTCCTTTCCTGAAACCCGGTCTCAAACACACGTGGTCGCTCCATGTCAGTCGCCTCCTTTCCTGAAACCCAGGCTCGAAGACATTCGGTCGCTCCATGTCAGTCGTATCCTTTCCTGAAGCCCGGGCTCAAACACATTCGGTCGCTCCATGTCAGTCGTATCCTTTCCTGAAGCCCGGGCTCGAAGACATACGGTCGCTCCATTTCAGTCGCCTCCTTTCCTGAAGCCCGGGCTCAAACACATTCGGTCGCTCCATTTCAGTCGCCTCCTTTCCTGAAGCCCGGGCTCAAACACATACGGTCGCTCCATGTCAGTCGCCTCCTTTCCTGAAGCCCGGGCTCAAACACATACGGTCGCTCCATTTCAGTCGCCTCCTTTCCTGAAGCCCGGGCTCAAAGAAGGTCGCTCCAACGTTGGACCAGCATTGCTGTGCAACTGTGTTATTTAAACCTTCACAACAGCCACACAATTTCATTCTAACGTTTTGTGCTACCTGGGAATGGTGTCGCAGTGGGGGAGTGAGCTGGCTCCGAACTACGTCGGCAGGTATGGCACATAGCCAAAAAGACGACTGGCCAGGATCATGAGGATGGTCAGATCAGATCAACAGGCTAGGCGGCGGGTGGCAATAATGTAGCGGTGGAGGCCGCACCGAACGACAAAATGTTCGCAACGGTTAGGGGAAGACCGACGTTCCGGCAGGAGCGGGTGAGATATCTCTCACGGTAGCTA